>PVKN010016382.1:0-17921 GCA_004027915.1 Capromys pilorides | reverse complement strand
GAATGACAAAGAAATAGAGAACAATGATTATAAAACATGGTACATGAGATTACCACTTCCAAGTAGCGTCTTTAGGATTCAACCATGTTGTAACATTCATCAACATTGCTTTCTTTTTATGACCAAATAATATTTCATTGTACAGATATAGGATCTCTTATTTATCCATTTATCAGTTAATAGATCTCTGGTTTGTTTCCAACTGGACTATGGGCAATAAAATTTTTCTAGAATTAATTGTGGTGATAATTCCATAACTCTGAGTATGCATTTATATTTTAGGGCTTTTGGGGTTTTTATTATTTTATTTATTTATTTATATTATGGCCAGCTCAGCCTGCCCTGGGAGTGGGGCTAGAGCAGCATGTGGTGCCAGGGATTGAACTGTGGTCCCTGTGTTTGCCTAAGGTTGCCTAAGCAGGTACTTTAAACCGCTGAGCTATTTCACCAGCTATTGATCTACTAGTTATGTATTAATGCAGCTGTTACCAAAACGACCAGACAGCAGCAGAGCCGTGGGCAGGCTGTCAAGAGACCACTGCAGGGAACAGGTTCTTAATGGGAGGTGTGGTTTCAGGAAGCAGGCAAAGATGTCTTAGAAGAGTCAACCACCAAATGGTTTCCTTCAGATGGGTGAAAGAGGGCCAGGGAGATAGCTCAGTAGCCTAAGTGCCTGCCTGGCAAGCAGAAGGACCCAGGTTCGATCCCTAGTACCACATGCTGTACTGGCCCAGCACCCAGGTGAGCTGAGCCACCCCAAAACTGGGCATGGTGGCGCACACCTGTAATCCCAGTGCTGGGGAGGCTGAGACAGGAGAATCATTATGAGTCTGAGCTGTGTGCTGAGATGTTGTACCAAATTAATTAATTAATTAAATATTAAAAATGAGAGGAAAAAAAGGCAAGTGAAAGAGTGGTAGAGGAATCACTGGGTGAGAACATTCAACTCCGTCATTCAAAGACATAAGCAACAATTTGGGTGTGACTAGAGGGACAGGTCCTTGCTATAGTGGGAGGAATTTGGGGTTTTTTGGGTGAATTGCACAGGACTTTGTGGGAGGGAAATCTACATGGGTAAGACTGGAGGTGGAGAGGTCCTCATGGGGGCCTAAAACAGAGTAGAAATGAAGACGCGCTGCGAGGAGGGGCAATTCCACCAGGAGGTGGAGTCCAGCGACAGCAGAGTGCCAGTCGTGGTGATGAGCAAGCGCAGCTTCAAGGACACCGGGCGGTGACCTTTTCCCAGGTAGCGTAACGCTGCAACCGTGAAGTCACCAAGCCTACAGAGGTGACACAAGTCAGCAGGTATTGCCAGTGTTGGAACTAACGAGCGCTCTGTGCACGTTACATTTCAAAGAATACCAGGATGCCACATGCCTGGCAGAGCGGATGCCGGTGAGCTGCCCAGCCCTGGCCACCCAGAGATGATCTTGTTGGTTTACTCATATTGCTGCTTGCCCGAAATAGACTCTAAGGCAGCTTACTGAGCAGACGCAAGTGAAGCTTAAGGTCAAGAAGGGCTGGACTAGGAAAAATAAATAACGTAAACCCAGAAATAAAATCAATACTCAAGAGGTTTCATGTCCACTGCTCAAAATAGGCAGGAAAGCCGCTACAGATGTCCCAGCGGTCACTGTCAGGTGGGAAACAGGATTATGGTACGAAGCGAGGTGACTGTACGATAAGCACATGCAAGCGAGGGGTGTCTCCTCCATGCACTCCGCAGCGAAAGCCAAGCTCCCAGAAGGCCCAGTCGCTGCAGGACACATCTGGCAATGCCCAGCGTTGCGGCCCAAGTACCCTGGGCCTAACGACACAGAGAAGACCTCCATGCTCTCTGCCGACCGCATCGTTCTGTGAGATGCTCAGAGAATCTGCCCACAGGCCGTGACTGGTAAAGTCGTGGTGGCAGGGAGCCGGAGGCTATGTCCGAGCGACTGCTCTCTGCCAGTGAGGGCCTAACAGGGGCAGCACCTGAGCGGAAGTCCAAGGGAGAAACAGGGACACCACCAGCGGAAGCCCGAGAGCTTGGTCACCCGGCTGGTAGGATTCGTCCACGTGCACATGTTTCTGAGAGTTTGTTATTTATTATCTCCTTGTTGTTTGCATACTTTGTAGGAACTTTCCACAACTCTGACGCACGGAAAATAAGACCGAGGTGAGACATACATAGCCTTTCTTATTTATTCCTCAAACGAACTGGGACACGCTGGGTTCCTTCATCAGTTTTCAATTGACAGAGACCCACATTTAGAGATACAAAAGAAGCTTTGCCCACACAAATACTCGTGCACTGTAAATACCAACATTAAAAGCTAAAGGTTACATCTGTCGCTCTTTCATATGCACCCAGTGGAATTTACCTAAAAATCAATTTAATACATGAATAATTTCCTATTTATTAGTTGGAAGCTATGCATTATCAGTTCTTCATCTTGAACTTACATTTTTTTTCAATATCTCCTGGTAAAGTTTTAGCAAAATTTTATTCCTGAGACAGACACAGCAAGAGAAGCTAACTTTTTGAGTTATCTGTACCATAAGATTATAAATGTCAGCTTAGACTTTCTCCTGGACTTAGCTATTATTGCAATTATTTGCAATAATTATTACAGATTATTTCAATCCTTTGCAGTTATTTATACAAATAATACAGACTATTAGCATATATAAGAATTAGTATATACAAAGCAAAAATGAATTAAAACCATATGACCTTTTCAGTTATTCATGAATATGCAAATGAATATAATAACTGAGGGCTAGAACAAAACTGCCCTGCCCAATTTTATTCCTGCTGCTGTCTGTGTTGGTCTAGGTTCTGGGGAAATCTGTTCTCCACAGAGCCACTCAGGCACACCTGCAAAGCAGACCCATGAGCAGAAGAAGCCATGTAGCTTCCCACATGCCAGCCCCCGGGAACGTCCCAGAAATAGACCGTTAACAATGCTGAGGTGAGGATCTTGGATTCCTGAAGGATCTCTCTCTCTCTCTCTCTCACTCTCTCTCTCTCTCTCTCCCTCCCTCCCTCCCTCCCTCCCCCATAAGCCCAGCTCAGCCGAGCAGGTCCCTGTGACCTCAGTTGTGATCCAACATCTAGGAGCTGCGAGAGCAGCGCTCTGGTAGGCCCTGGTCAGCTATCTGGTTGCTAGGACGTCAGGCAACACCTCCACCCCCAGATTGCTTTGTGTTATGATTGGGTTCCAAGTACTTTGCAAATACTTCAGCTCCTGTCACTTGACAGATGCCCCAGTGGATACAGTAAATGCCATGGCTAGGATCAGATACAATGTCACTGGAGATTTTTCAAGACTGTCCTTCCTCAGGTCCCAGTGGAACACCCACCGATGCACACAGAACACCATCTCCACCGTTTGGGACCCAGGCTCCTGATCTCATCTAATCATGCCTGTAAGTTCAAAGGCCGCCGTCTTACTGGTGCTGCAGGACCATGTATGGAAGGGAACCTGCATGCTAGCAACTTCTGATCCACAGACCTGTGATGCAAGAAGAAAGGTCGGCTCTCCCACACCACACACCTCCCCCTGATACGGCAACAATCACCCGATGTCAGTCTCATTTGAGCAGTAGAGCCCAAAGCCAAGATCCTGCCAGGCTCAGGGTGAGAGAGCAGAGCGAAGTGCTGCTGCCCTGGGTTTCCCTCCACCAAACCCTTGCTGCATGATGCCCCTGCCTTGCCACAGATCTGAAAGCAAAGGAGCCACCCCACCACGGACCACCAGCATGAGCCAAGACAGGTCTGTCCCCCGCTAAGTTGATTTGCTAAGGTATTTGGGCACAGCAACCAAAAACTACCACAGACTCACATTTTCAGCCCTAATTCTTTCTCTGGGCATTACCACACACACACACACACACACACACACACAATCAGTACACACAAGATCCCTCTCCTGAGAGTGGCCTGCATTTCCAGCTGAATGCTGCCCTTAGGCTGCTCCTCCTACCATGGAGGGTTGGAAGATGAACCCTCTCTTCACTGTGAATTACCTCAGTCCCTCTCAGTCTTGCTGGCTGCACTTTCACAGAACAACTCTCTCAAAGGCTTTGTGGGTCTCCCACGGAATTTAGAGGTCTGGAGTCCCTAACAGCTACATCCATAATTTATGCTGTAATAAACCCTTTCTACTTTAGATGCACCACAGCACAGCAAGACAGTATTCGTTCAATTGTCAGGTGCATTTTCGTCTAGTCAAGAGTGTCTAAACACTGCCCCCAAGCTTCCTAAGTACACAGCCAGCATTCTCAGAGCCACGCGTTGGCTCTATCTTCACCCTTAGCTCTCTCCCATTTGGGGAACCTTACAGCTAGAGACAGTGGAAATATGAGACAGTGCATGTATCCGCCTTGGTTGCTGTGTCCTGACGCCTTTAGAAAATCGACTCAGAGGAGGGCAGACTCGGCTTGGCTCATGCTGCAGTCCGAGGTCGGGTGGCTCCAAGGTGTTCAGGACAGGACATCATGGCGGAAGGCATTGTGGAGGGAGGCTGCTCAGCTCAGGCAGCCAGGAGGCAGGGAGCAGGACAGCGAGGGTGGAAGGGGCCAGAACCAGAGCCCAGCCGCTGGCTGCATCGCTGATCTCTGCTCTTCAGCCTCCTGCTTTGTCATCTCTGAACAGAGCCAACAAATTTTGAGTGATTATCAGTGGGCCGGACGCACCTACGTGGTTGGAGCCCTTACAATCCACCCACTTCTCTAGGGCCCAGCTCTGAACAAGCCACACTGAGGAACCAGCCCCCCATACATACATCGGCAGATGCTGCCTGGGCTCAGAGTACAAGATACAAAGCGCTCTGTGACCTAGCCTTTTGTGCGTGTCTTAGCATGTGCTTAATCTTCTCGTATCCTCAGTTTCTAATTCCAAATTAGAGCTATTTTTTGGACACATTCCAGTACATCCTCAGCCCCAGTCCCCCGTGTCCTCACTCTGGATCCCACTGTGAGGGGGTAGTTGCCTTCTGCCTCACACAGGAAGGTCACACCTTCCTTCTCAGGTCTTCCTAATGAGAAAAGCCCAACCTCAGCACCCATACCCCAAGCTCCTAACAGGGAGAACTGACCCTAGGCTTGGACAAACCCAAAGTTAGGCACCTACCCACCCAGGACCCCCTCCCACAGGCCCCGTGGCCTCGGCACTGCCTGCACAGGAGTTTGGGGGCATTCCTGCCACTTGGCTCTTTACAGAAGCCTCCTTCAGCCATCTTCAGCATCTCTCTCATGAAGATGACTGTAGGCCCAATGAAAGGAAGTCTCCTCTGTAAGCACCTTCACTCCTTGCAGGAAGTAAAAGCCTGGGAGCGTCGGGATGGACTGCAGGGAGGTGGAGCTGCAGCATGAGAAAGAAATCATTAGCAACCGATGCAACTGCTGTCAGGTCTTAATGAACCAGGGCAGTCCATGTGGGTGGCATGGGAAGGAGAGAGATGCCTAAATTGCAATTAAAGTGGCATAAAGCTGACATCAATTACTGCCTGTAAGAATGGCTAACTAGTGAGGGCGCAGGGACCTATGCTAATGTCAGCTCTCCGAAGAACTCAGCAAGGCTGGCAGCCTCTTGGTAGTGCTCCACCCAAGTCATGATGTGGTCTAGGAAAAGGGGACCCCCAGAACAGCATTGTCAGCAGCCCCTTCTTCCTGCGATCAGAGATGCTGCTGCCTCAGAAGGGCAGCACACTCAGGACAGAGCAGCCAGTGTCCATGACAGAGGCTGCAAAGGTTACCCAGCCAACTGTATTCTGGAGAGCACACCAGATCCAAATTAGACTCCCCCACCTCGGGTAGGTGCAGGGCTCACATCATCTCGGTGCTTTCCTCTTGACCAGGCTCAGGGTGCTTAGAATGTGAGGAACCGGGCCCTTGCTGAATCACTTGGGTGAACTTACAAACTTCTCAGGGTGACAGAGTGAATAAAACACCACAGCATCCTAGGTTGTCCACAGCCACACTAGGGCAGGTCCTCCACACCCTAGGGTGTAGAACTGCTCAGTCACTAGTAGACTTCTCCAGTTGACACAGCACATAGATCATCACAGAGACTCACTTCCCTACTCTGGAAATTAGCTTGGCTTTGAAGGCCAAGTAAGATGGGATCTGATCTCACCTAATGAAGTGCATCAGTTAGCCATTCAAAAGTTCCCCTCTAGCCTGCCATGAGGCATTCAAAAGAGGGAACGAGACCTCAGTCATAATGAAGAGATTCTGTAAACCCTGTAAGCAAGGACCGTGGAGACGCAGAGAGAGCAGCAAAAGGTTCACCCTGGTGGGAGCGTGGTCTTTGCTTCAAGCTACACCGAGAAGGAGGGGCTCAGTCTGGGGTGGATTCCTTCAGGGGGTGCCTATTGCCAGAGAACAAACTGGCCCCTGTCGCACTGATGAATAATTACCTGGGAAGCTGGCCCTGCTCTCTCCTTTCTGCCTGTGTTATTTGTCCTTGGCAGATAAGTGGGTGAATTTTTGGCACTTTGGCTCTGTGTCTCACTGTGGCCTTTGGTTTAGCTTTAGTTCCCACCCCACTGGTCCAGAGCCCCACACGGGGGGCCCTTGGGCTTGCCCCAACGATGCAATCAGGTGCCAGGGCCTGGGGAAGCCTCGGATAAAGCAACACTTGACATCAAGGTGATTAGAAGGAATTGCTTTAAATACTTAAGTTCTAAAAACATGGAGAGCCTCAAGGATATAGAGAAAGTCCTAGGTCCACATGAACTACCAAAATTGAATCCCGAAGATATAAAAACTCAGAAAAGGCAGCAACAAATATTCTACCAACCCTGTGCTAACTACATGAAAACACTCTATCAACTGAGAAAAGTGCAATGGACTCTCCACAGAACTCTTTCAGAACTTTGAGGAAGATTTAACCTGAGCACACTTCACACGCTTCACTGAAATCGAAAAGGAAGGAGTGAATTCAAACTAAATCCAGGAACCTAGCATTATGCTAATACCAAAATCAGACAGGAATAAAACAAAAAGGAAAACCATGGGCCAATTTCCTTCATGAGCATAGCTGCAAAAATGCTGGAAAACAGAACATAAGAAATCCTTAAGATCAAGATGCAATAGGCAAGCTCATCCATCACTGTAACACACCACATGAAAAGAAGCAAAGACACAACCACATGGCCATCTTAACGGATGCAGAAAGGGCCTAAGACAAACCACAAAATCCATTCATTATAAAAAAAAAAAAAAACTTCAATGAAAATGAGTATAAGAAGATCTTGCCTGAACCTGGCAAAAGCTATTTATGACAGACCCACTTCTAACATTATACCAAATGGAGAAAACTGAAAGCATTTCCCATAAAACCAAGAAAAAGAAAAGGGAGTTCACTCTGCCACTCCTGCTCAGTATCATTCCCCAAACTTCAGCTGGAGCAATCAGGCAAGAGAAAAAATAGATGCGACAAGTATAGGAAAGGAACAAGCGCCCACTTCAACAGCACGTGTCCTAAATTGAAGGGAAAAAAGGCAAACTATCCTTGTTTTCACACAACATGATCCCCTACATAAAAGACCCTAAAATTTTCTACCAAAAGACTCCTAGAGCTAGTAAATTCAGCAAAGTAGCAGGATACCAAGTAAGTAAATAGAGGATTCAATCCCTGGGCCTGCCGTGCCAGCCCCGCCCTCAGGGTGAGCCGAGACAACAATTGAGACTGAGTACCGCGGCATGGTCCTATAATCCCAGTTCTTGGGAGGTTGTAAACAGGAGGATCACTATGAGTCCAATCTAGTAGTGAGACCCTGAACACCCCGTAGACCTTTCCCTAAAATACAAAAAAAAAAAAAAGTATACAAAAATTATTAATATTCCCACATACCAACAGTGAACCCAACAAGGAAGAAAGCAAGAAAATGATCACATTCACAATAGTTTAAAACTTAAATACCTAGGAATTAACATAACAAAGGGAGTAGAAAACCTCAGTAATGACAACTATGAACTCTAATAAAAGAGATGAAGAGGACATCTGATAATGACAGGACATTGCCTGTTCCTGAATAGGCAGAGCCAATGTTGTCAAAATGGACACGTTGCCAAAAACTGACATGCACAGTTAATGTCATCTCAATGAAAATGCCAGTAGCACTCTTCACAGAACTGAGAAGGCGGCCCTAAAATGTATATGGAACTGGAAGAGACTCAGAATAGTAAAAAGCAATCCTAGACTACCAGAGCAAAACTGGAAGCATGAAGTCTCAGATCTCAAATGCCCCATAAAGCCAGGGTGCTTAGAGCAGCATGGTGATAGGGCAAAGACAGATGCATGGGCTCACTCAGCCATCTAACATTTGGCAAAACCAAAAACACATGCTGGCAGAAACATCATCTCTTTAGTGAATCATGCTGGCGAAACTGGTTAACTGTATCCAAAGAAAGCATGAGTCTAGACCCACGTCCACCACCCTCTTGTAAAATCATGCCAAAGTGGATCAGAGACATAGCAATTATAGCAGAAATGCTTAGTCTACTTGAATATGAAATAGGCAACACTCTTAAAACTATAAGCGCAATCAAAGTTTTTTTTTTTTTTCAACAGAATCTCAATCGTACAAGAAACGGCACCGAAAATCAACAAATGGGACTATATCAAACAGGCTAAAAAGAAAGCAACTGGCAAAATAAACAATCGACAAAATAGGGAAATATTTGCTAGCTACGTGACACAAAGAACTAATCCCCAGAATATATAAAGAACTCAAATGCATTCACCTATCTCAAATAAAAGACCTAATCGAAATAGAGCAATTTAAATGTACAGACACTTCCAAGAAGTACAAATGGCCAATAAGTGCATGGAAAAAAATGGGCAGCACCTTTGCCCATTACAGAAATGCAAATGAAAACAATACAGAAACCCCACCTCACTCCAGAAAGAATGACCATCACCAAGAAATCAAATAATAAATGCTGGAGAGGCTGCAGAACAAAAGAATCCTTCTCCTTGTTAGCACAACTACTACAGGAATCAGTGTGAAGACCCTCCAAAAAACTAAAAATTCAATCCAACTCAGCAATAGATATAGATGGACGGACGGACGGACAGACGGACGGACGGATGGATGGATGGAGGGATGGATGGATGGATGGATGGTTGGATGGATGAATATCACAGTAATACACACATATTCATGACATAGCAGCATAATTCAAACTATCCACACCATCGACGTCACATATGTGTCCATCCAGAGGTGAGCAGCTAAAGAGGTAGCATATGCGGACAATGTAGTGCTGCTCTTCAGTAAGGAAGCACCGAGTGGAAGTACTTGTAGGAAAATGAATGCATCTCGAGAACAGATGGGAAGTGAAATAAACCAGACACAGGACGTTAAATATTGAGTGGTTTATCACACACAAGAAATCCAAAGTATAAATAATATAAAGAATAAGTGAAAAGGCAGCTGACAGGACACATAGAGGTAGATGTTTTGGAGGTGAGAAGAGGACGCTCGGATGGAGAAGGGCAAGGGAAAGAGAGGCACAGAGAATTCAGATGTGATGTGTGTGGGCGCCAACTCCCCCAGCATGTATAGTCAGTAAGCTTTGAAAACATGAAGTGTTTTAATCAAAAGTATAAAATAAACCATGTACAGTGCTTTGTAGAACTGTTGTTAGTGTCAACCATCTGGATGAGTCACGGCCATTGCTTGACCAGTTTGCTGTCTGTGAGAGCTTGAGAGAAGGTTTTCTGAGAGGACATGACTGACCTTAGGGATACAAAAGTTACATGTTTTGTTATACAGGTCTTGCTTAAACTTGCCCTTAACCACCCAGCAGAAAAGTTGAATCATGAGGCCTAAAATGTAAAGCTAGATTAGTATGCTGAGCTGTAAAAGGCTTAAATCAACAGTTTCTGTCATTACCAGTTTTGCCAATAACCCATTGCAATTATGGAACATTGGGTTATGTATACAACTACTTTCTCTGAGTTCAATGAGAAGAAATTTTTTGTTCCAATAATGATTAGAAAAATTATCATGTCTACACCCTGTGCTCTGTATAACTACTAGGGGAACAACAATATGCATTGAATCAATTATTGGGAATGTACTACTAACATGTTTTGAAACTGTCACATTGTTATTTCTTACTAAAAGTAATAAAAAATGAAATAAGAAAAAAAACAAAAGCTTTAAAAATAAATAAAGGAAATTAAGTAATCAAAAAAATAAAAAATAATTGCAACACACGGAGATGTACTTACTGTATGGTCTCAAAAGAATGGAAAGCAAAGACGCCAATGACAAAAGGCACACTGAGTCTATAGCACTGTGCCACCAGCCTGTCACAGATGGGCAAGTCTGTGTGACATCTCCCACCTGAGGGACCTGGGCAGGTTCATCTGGACAGAAAGAATGGGGTCACCTGGGACTTGGGGAGTTGGCATTCACTTAGTGCAGAGTGCCTGCTTCATGGAAGGAAAGTGCTGGCGTCGGCGGTGGTGGGTGCGCACCCACGTAAAGGTACGCCACGCCCGAGTGGCGTTCAAGTGTGGTCAAAGGCGTTGTGATAGTAAATGTGCTTATTTGTGTTTTACCTCAATTCTCAGTATATTTTTAATTGTTGATTACCTGTAGTGTATTTGGAAATGTGCTAGGAACCAGAGGTTAAGAAACCAGAGGAAGGCAGGACAGATCCCGCCTCAGAGGATGACGCCTTCCCCGGGGAATTCCTACACGCTGCCGTATTGCGCTGCCGTGCACAAGGCCACGTGACGACACTATCCAAGCGCTGACTCCAAGGCCACGGCTCCCAGAATGTTCCAGCCTGTCGTGTAGCATCAGCAGTGCGGTCACTTGGAGTGAACATCCCTTTTCCCAAATGCCAGATCTCAGAAGTCACGGCCCATACCATGAGCAGCACACCGCGGATTTCAACACCAGTGCGCAGACAGATTGCTGGAGACCTCTAATTAAATCTGCACAACCAATCTGCATTAGCTGCATGACAAGGGCTCGCTGCTCCTGATTAGAGGCCCTGTCAGCCTCTTTGCTGAACAGCAGCAAGGACAGCAGAAAGCACTGACTTGAGCTCATTCTCAGGGACCGAGAGCCTAGCACTCGGCAAGTCTGGGGTTCCTAAAACTCAAGTTTCCTTCTTTTGCTAGTTAGGCCAGCTCCTCTGGCCCCAGAGCAGAGTCTGAGAACCAAGAGGAGCTCAGAGAGGCCCTCTAAATGCTGCATTATGAAGCGAGGCATCGTTCTCCCCAAGATGAATGAGAGTGTCTCAAAAGAACCATAAGATCACTCTCATTAAAGGAACCAAATGCAGAAGCAGTGATTCCTACCCTGGGTTTCCATTATATAAGTAAATGCTCAGCTCTCTGTAGACTGGAATTAGGAGTGATCTCACTGACAGCAGCGCCTGCTGCTGCTCCCCTCAGCGCTCAGCCCTGATTTCTGCAATGCCCAGAAGCCATTCTGCTTCACCTGTGTGTGCATCCCCTCCAAGCCTGGCCGGGTGACCAGAGCGGCGTCCCAGGGGCACAGGCGGGGGTGGCGTTTGCCTGCGAATGCTGCTGATGTGCAGGAGACAGTGTGCGTTCGTTCACTCTCCAGAGTGCTCAGGAATACATTACGTGTACCCATGGTCTTGGGGACACAGAGAGCCGTTTGAGTCCCCAGATGGCAACAGGCTGACTCTGTGGCTCTGTGCATCCGTGATCCGTACGATCACTGGGAGTCCTTGACGTGGATAAGCCAGGAGGGACCCTTCCCGCTTTGCACATTACTGGGGAGACGCTGCTACGCACCTTCAGTCAGACACTGGCCCCACACGGCTGCTGCCTGGGCATGCGCGCTGCTGAGGCTTCTGGGCTCTTGCTGGGATTTGCTTTCTGAATGCAAGGTAACAACATGTTTTGGGAGAGTAGCCCAAAGGTAGACCCCGGGAGCACGGCGCGGCCTGCCAGGCCAGCACTGTGGAAGTGTGTGCCGCAGGAGCGAGGAGAAGGCAGCTAGGCTCTGGAGACCGCAAGGAAGAAGAGACCAGGCCCGGGCCCCACGTCCAGCAGCCAAGGTCCTGCCAGACCCAGCCCAGGCCCCGTGGCTAACTTGGCTGCAGCACACAGCGCATGACTAGAATCTGACCTGGGCACTTTCCCAGGGCTGCGCACGCCAGAGGTAGCGTCCTGCCGTCCTGCTCTTACTCTCCCTGTTTGTCCAGTTTGCCAATCTTCTCCTGTCTGGTTGGAAGTCATCTTGCTCTGTATTTTGTGATTATTAATATTTCTGGTTTTTCTTTTTCTTTTCTCTCATCTCTTTTGCACTTACTTTTTTCTCCTCTTCTTCTTTCCTTCCTTCCTACCTTCTCTTCTCCTGTTCTTCTCTTGCCACCATCTTTTTTTTTTCACTGTTTAGGCTTCTTTCTTTTCTATCTTTTTTGCTATCTTCTATTGTTCCTCTTTCTTTCCTCATCTACATTTTTAATTTAAACTGCTGAGTGAGCGGGCACTGTCCCCTCCCTTTCTGATCACTCCTTTGCATACCCTTTCACGTTTCCTCCCATGTCCTCCAGTTTCCCAGGACTCAGGGATGACCTTTGGCCCCCAGCCTTGCTCCCCTGTATTTGACCTTCCCCACCACTTTATATCCGACGCTTCATAACCCCCACCCCAATGGGTAAATTCAGGCCACTGAGGAGGAAATTACTGTGTACAAGTGCATGGCATATGCTTAATCTTGCTATATAGTTCTAGAGCTTCCCCTGTGATTGGGATTATGTGTGTGAGTGCTGCTGAGTGCAGCTTAAAGGAGAGAGACTTGCTCTGTGGCCGTTGTCACCGCTGCTCTTCCCATTTGCTTTTGCTGTTTTGCTGTTTTTTGCAACCATTAAGTGCAGTTCTCTGCCCTGTGCCTCTCTGCCTTGGAGCCAGTTGGGTATGGACTGAAACCTCCAGAAACTGTGAACTAAATAAACCTTTCCTTCCTTCATTTTTGGTGTCAGCTTTTTGTGCCAGCAACAGGAGAGGAGTAACTGAGACACTAGGTGCTTGGAGGAATTATAAAGAATCCACAATGTATAGAGGTCAACTCTGAAGAACAGACAGCTCTACTGAAGCCTCAGTACTAGAGATACAGCTACCCATCATAATAAATCAGCAAGGATCAACATACAAGAGAAAATAATTCCTGTGTAAAAATGTGAAGCTGCTTTTATCACATTCTATAGAGATTTATTAGAATATCAATGATTGATAGATAATATGAAATCCAAGACTAAGATGTTTGATACTCAGAAAGACAGCAATGTTAAACTCAAGTACTTATGTTATAGAGCAATAGTATCACTAAACGTTTCTTCTGGAGGGTTAAGAATATGTTTACAGACCAAAAATTGGAGAAAAAGAAGTGCTATAAGGATAGCAAATATTTTGGCCCTAGCCCTTCAAGGTCAGTGAGGACTCAGGACATAAGAGAACCTGTGCTGTAACAGCCTATAACTCAGTGGCTTCCCAAATTTTCTGTTCAAGAAGATTATGGGGCTACAGAGAAAAAGGACTGAAGATATACAGTGTAACCAAGGAGAGTCACGTAGAGAGAAAACATTCTCTCAGGCTTTAACAGAGAGTAAACTGGTCAAGCAATGGCTGTGACTCATCCAGATGGCTAACAATGATAACAGTTCTACAAAGTATTGTACATGGTTTCAAAGTAAATTCTGAGGGGATTTGACTGAACTTGGGAGATACAAAAGTTCTACGTTTTGTTATACAGGTCTTGCTTTAACTTGCCCTTAACCACCTAGCCAAAAACTTTAACCATGAGGCATAAAACGTAAAGCTAGATTATTATGCTGAGCTGTAAAACACTTAAGTCAACAGCTTCCATCATTGCCAGTTTTGCCAACAACCCACTGCAATTATGGAACTTTGGATTATGTATACAACTAATTTCTCTTAGTTCAATGAGAAGTTATTTTTTTACCAATAATTATTAGAAAAATTATCACATCTACACCCTGGGCTCTGTATAACTACTGGGAGGACAACAATGTGCATTGTATCAAATACTGGAAATGTACTACTAACATGTTTTGAAACTATCACATTGTTATTTCTATTAAATGAAATAAAAAATAAAATAAAAAATAAGATATACATGTGATAATTTAGTACAGAAAATAAAGTAAAGGAAATATAGAAAATGAGAAGATGCAGAAACAAAATGCAACCCCAGGTCCCTAGCCCACCCAGGATGAGCACAGAGCACAATGAGACGGATGAACATGGGAGTCAGACACTGGAACGTCCTTAAACAACAGCAACAGAAGTGAAGACAGAATCACCATCACCATTATCATCAGCAGCAGCACCAGCTGCAGCAGCATAATAATAGAAGATTCTTAAAGATATTACATAAGATACAGACAAAATAGGTGAGCTTAGAAAAATGACAGAGGAAAATCTTCAATAAAGAAAGAAAGAGAATCCATGAAACAGAACCCAGCAGAAATTCCAAACATTAAAACCACAATTGAGGATAAAAAGCAAATGGTTTAATGAAGGAGAGGACAGAATGGCAGATATTGAAGACCGAATTGCATCTAGCATTCATGAAAAGAAAGGTATCTTTAAAATATCAAGAGGTCATGAAACATCAATCCAATACCTACAGACAACACAAATAAGAATCATATTAGATTGATTATGATAATAAGAAAGCTGCAGAGAGCACAAGTGATATTTTAAAAAAGAGAAACTCTTGACAGAAATAATGGTACAGGGATTGGGAAAATAGCTCAGTAGAATAAGCACTTGCCTGGCAATTCCAAGGTCCTGAGTTCAATCCCTTGTACTGAAAAAGATGAAAGAAAGAAAGAAAGAAAGAAAGAAAGAAAGAAAGAAAGAAAGAAAGAAAGAAATTTTCAGTTCCTGTTTCCTTTCTGGCAAGTGCAAGATCATGAGTTCAATTCCAAGAAAGAAAGAAAGAATGAAAGAAAGAAAAAAAGAAAGAAAGGAAGGAAGGAAGGAAGGAAGGAAGGAAGGAAGGAAGAGAGAGAAAGAAAGAAAGAAAACTTCCCAACCATGGATAAAGAATCTGATATACAAATAAATGAAACATACAGAACTGCAAACAGCCATGGCCAAAATGAAAGTACACCAAGAGCTATAATAATCAAGATTCCAGAAATTGATCGCAAGATCAGAATATTAAAAGGCTCTTAAAGAAAATAGAAAGATCACCTATAAAGAAAGCCCATCAGAATCACAGCATATTTCTCAACAAAGTCCTCCAGTCAAAAGACCTTGGAGTAAATGTTTCAAGTCGTGAAAGAAAATAACTTTCAACACCAAGCAAAACCACAATTGATCCTGTGGAAATTCTAAAGAACATCAATACCTATTTCAAAAATTTTCACTCTCATAGTATGGAAAACAGAAGAAATGGACAGATTTATAGAAACATAGGAATTTCAAAAGCTGAAACAAGAAGACACAAATATTTTGAATATCTCAATATTAGTCATTAAAATTAAAAACTAGCCAACAAAGTAAATCTCAGGTCCTGATGGATTCACTGCTAAGTTATACAGAAGACTTACAGATTTGAGGCTGAGAGAATTTGGTTTAAGCACCTGCCTGGCAAGCACAAGGACCAAGGTTTGATTCCCAATAGCATATGTCATGTTGGCCCAAAACCACACATGGTGGCACATGTCTGTAATCCCAGTGCTGTGGAGGATGAGACAGGGAGGATCACTATAAGTCTGAGCTGTGTAGTGGGACCCTGTATGGAAGAAAGAAACAAAGAAAGATGATTTTTAAAAAACTAAAAAATGAGAAGCTTGCCAATTTAAAGGTAATGCTCCTCAAACTCTCTCAATGAAATAGAAAAGGGAAGCAATTTTCCCTAGCTCACACTTGGAGGCAAGCATTACCTGAATACCAAAGAGAGACCCAGGGAGAGACCAGCTAAAACAGACAAGTACAGGCTAAACTCTGTAATGAATACAGATGCAAAACTCCTCAATAAGATAATAGCAGTCAGAATTCAGAAAATTATTCAGAAGATTGAACACTGGGATCAAGTGGGATTCATCCCAAGGAAGCAGGGATGGTTCAATATACACAAATCAATAGATGTAATACACCACATTAACAGAGCCAAAGACAAAACTCACATCATCTCAGTACATGCAGAAAAAGCTTTTGACAAAGTTCAACATGCATTCATGATTAAAACAAAAACTACAAAAAATCAGAATAAACAGTCTTTACCTCAACCTGATAAAAGCCAGCTCTAACAAAACACCAACGGCCAATATTATACTAACAGGGCAAAAACTGAAAGTATTCACTTTAAAATCAGGAACAAAACATCCACTATCACCACATCCATTTAAGATAGTTCAGGAAACAGCCAGAACAATTAGGTGAGACAAAGAAATAAAAGGAATAAGGATAGCAAAAGAAAAAGTTAAATTATCATTATTAGCAGATGACATGCTTTACATAGAAGAGCCCCAGAACTCCACCAAAAAACTTCTTGATTTAATAACCAAATTCAATAACACAGCTGGATACAAAGTCAACACAGAGAAATCATTAGCATTCCTGTACACAAGAGCAAACTCACTGAGAGAGAAATTGGAGAAACCACACCCCTCACAATAGCAATCTAAAAATAAAATACCTAGAAATCAATCTAAAAAAGGAAGTAAAACATTTCCACCTTGAAAAATTACAGTACTCTGGAAAAAGGAGATAGAAGTGGATATTAGAAAGTGGAAAGAGAGTTAGGTGTGGCGGCACACACCTGTAATCCCAGCACGTGAGAGGCTGAGGTAGGAGGATCGATGTGAGTTTGAGACCAGCCTGGGCTACAGAAGTGAGGTCAAGGCCAACCTGAGCTGCATAGCGAGACCTTGTTTCAAAAAAAAATAAAAAAGAAAGTGGAAAGATAACCCTTGCTCTTCAATAGGAAGAACCAACAGAGTGAAAATGGTCAGACTTTTAAAGTTATTGTACAGATTTAATGCAATCTGAATGAAAATATCATTAGCATAACTCAAGGAATTGAAGAAGAGACTCCTGAAATTCGTTTAGAACCAGAAGAAATCTAGAATAGCAAAAGCATTTCCAGATGACAATGGTGAGGCAAGTGCAGTAACAATATCTGACTTGAAATTATATTACAAAGCTACTGTGATAAAATCAGCATGGTACTGGCAACAAAGCAGACCTGAGCATCAGTGAAACAGATTACAAATGCAGCACAACTACAAACACATTAAGCCACCCTACCTTTAATAAAATGGTCAAAGACGTTCGCTGGAAGAAAGATGGCTTCTTTAATAAATGATGCTGGAAAAACAGGATCTCTAAATGCCTAATACTAAAAGTAGACTGCAATCTATCACTGCACACTAAAGTCAAACTTTATCAAACATCAAAATGGTTAAACAGGGGTTCCCCCCGCGCCGCCGCGCCTGCCTGGAACTCTGGCCCGCGGCGGACACCGGTCCCGCGCCGCCCGCGCCTGGAACTCATCCACAGTTGACACTGGTCCGGGGCACTCTATCAGCCTGTCCCATGCCACGCCTGTAGCCCACCCCCTGCTTGGTTTGACCAGCACACCTACCAGGTAAGGATCTCTGAAACTTTCTTTAATCTCCCTACACAAGCCCACCTGAACTATAGTCCGGAACCTATCCACCAAACCCTCTGGCCTCGTGCCAGCCCGGTAAGGACCCGCAGCCTGCGTCCATCCTTGGTCTCAACTCCAAAACTCTGACTCCACCCATAGTTCAGACCCACAAGGCCTCACAGCAGCCAGTGGACTGAGCGGTAACTCTCAGCCAGGCACCACTGGAGGGGAACAAGCTGGGTGGATCCAGAAAAAATCCCCATAGGTGCTAACAACATAACTTCACCAAAGTGCATAGCTCACTGC
>PVKN010016381.1:0-17922 GCA_004027915.1 Capromys pilorides | reverse complement strand
TCTGAAATAACAGATATTGAGGAGATTTTAAAACAGGGAGAAAAATGAAGATTGTAGCAAATGACATAAAAATCAAAGGAAAACCAAAAAATAAACCTGAAGGTCCTATTCCAGCCTTGCAACAGTACCACAATGTAAATTCAAATGTCTGAACCTATGACAGGCCTCGCTTCTCTGCTGGAAGTTACTTAGGTCACAGGATTCTAAGGGAAGACGTTAATGATGTTGAGATAAAACAGGCAGTATTTTATATGTAAAATATAATTTGCATATATGCATATATGTAGGTATATATAGCTCCACTGCTAATATTTCTATGTACTTTGTTTAACTACCATAGTAACAATTTATATATTCTTGGGGATGCTCATGGTATTATGTTGCTCATTTAAACAATATCAGATGTGAATTTTTCAGGCAAGAGAGATGAGAACCATCTTCACTTAACTTTTATGAGGAATAAAAAGTATTGGGCTGAGGAGATAGCTTGGAGGTTTAAGCACCTGCCTAGCAAGCGCAACATCCACAGTTGGAAGATCCTTGTCGAGTGGACCCCGGTTCCCTGGGTGTGCCATACCAGGCACTGAGACCAGGCTTGGTGGTGCGCGCCTATAATCCCAGTACTGGGAAGGCTGAGCCAGCAGGATCACTGGAGTCTCAGCAGTGTAGTGAGACTCTGAACCAAAAGAATAAAAACAAAAATGCAAAGAATATAAATTATTTAAAATGTCGAATATTCTCATTGTTTCCACAATCAAATCATAAGGCATTTCCAGTTGGTCAGCTGCTGTTTATCTGTGATCCTTTATCTTAAGCTATGATCTCGTTGAATCTCCAGGAGTTTTCTGCGTGGCTTCGCTCACATGCAGCTTCCCTAGTCAACATGTAGATTGCTTCTCAGATATCCACACCAAGTTGTGTGGCTCGAAGAGGACTCGTTTATTTCTCGGGATTCTGTAGCCTGGAAAACGTGGGGAGGGAGCTGGGTTCAAAGGCTCCTGCGCGCTGCACACCCTTCCCTACCTACCTCCCGGCTTTGTCTAGAGGCAGAGCCAGACTTGACCCTCCAGGACTCCTCCTCCATGGGCCTCTGCTCCCTGCTCCTCGGCGCTTTCTCTCTCTCCGCCTTGGTGGACCCCCTGCTCAGCACTGAGCTGGAACCCTTCAGGGTGAAGGTTGACTGCTGAGAGCAAAGGCAAGTCCAGCCTTAGCCCAGAGCAACTTTTGTCATTTTCAATTTGTCCAGACAAGTCACAAGGGTCACACAGCTGGGAAAGAGAGACTAGAGACACAGTCCTGATGGAGGAGGGACAGGGGCCTGTGTGGAGGACTAGATGTCCTCTTTAGGCACCATAGTCTTTGGACATGAAGATTACAACCCGTGAGGGCCAGCCAGATAGCTCAGCAGACTAAAACGCCTGTTTAGGCAGATGCAATGACTGGGGTTCGATCCCCGAAGTGCTGTGCTGGCTGCGCCACCTGTAATCCCAGCATTTGGGAAGCTGGAAGTGATGAGGATCACTACGAGCCTGATCTATGTAATGAGACCCGTAGATCCTATGCTAAATACATTAAAAAAAAATTAAAACGCTTGAGGACATTATACAAAATGTTGTCCTGTTTATGTACAAATAAGAAAAGTGAAAACAGGTTAAATAAACAAGTTTCTGTACAGTCAAAACCTGAAGCCATATCGTGATTCAGTATTTTTTTCTTTTTTTGATTATACTAACATCTATTATTCCTAATACTTGTATCAGGCTTGGCCGTTTAAACAAGAATAAAGGAAAGTCAGGGCTTTAAAGGAAAGTGCAAGGTAATTTATCTTCAGGCAGTAAGTGAGATGTGTTTAGTCATGATTATTTGTTTTAAATCTCCGAACTCCATTAGTTAAAAACTTGACATTCTTTGGAACCTGGGAAACAATTTAAAGCATTAATCACCCAGTACTTGCTCTACCTAGATCGTGCTTCTTAAACTACTGTGTGTTAAAGTTAATGAGCGTTTGGCTTTTTCTGGTTTAGTACAGTACAGTACAAATGTTTTTGGATTTTCATGTGCTAACTATACAACTGGAGAAGTTATGGAATCATTCTTGGCTTTGGTTTGCTCGTATTAATAAATCTAGAGCAGTTAATTTGTATACACCATGGAATGCAACAGTTAACTACATGAAAAATCATGCAGTCGTTTCTTTCACGGTCCTCCTAAAATGAAAGTAGGTAATTGGTGAGTGTGGAAGCCTTCAGTGGTAGTCAAACACTGTATCTAAGAGATCAGAAACTGGCTTTATTATTGCATTAGAATCTGGGTGGCAGGAGACGGAGCGCTTGGGAATTACTTTGTGCTCCAAAGGTTG
This sequence comes from Capromys pilorides, assembly GCA_004027915.1. Lineage (NCBI taxonomy): Eukaryota > Metazoa > Chordata > Mammalia > Rodentia > Capromyidae > Capromys > Capromys pilorides. The sequence continues at coordinate 15,563 of PVKN010016381.1, read as the reverse complement.
CGATTTTGTCCGCGGGCGAAGCCCTCCACCACCCCGCCTTCCCGGAGCCTCTCTGTCATGAGCTGCAGTGGGTGAAGGGCCAGTTGTCCTCAGAGCTGAAGTTCTGTTGGGTGTGCAGAGGGAAAAAAAAAAGGCTAGAAAATGGAAACAGTTCTCCTCCAGTGCTTTATTTTTATTAAAAGTCTATTAGCCTTCCTGCTATTGTGTCAGTTCCCAGAAAAGATTGGCCTGCGTAACACCTTTCTCAGCATTTAAATAAATATCATGCCTGAAGATGCTGTCAGCTGGACTTTGCCTTGCACACGAAGACAATAATTTATCTTTTGTCTATTTTTGGCATCTTTAAAGTTTCGCTTTCCAGCTGATATTGCTTATTTTTATTTACTTTTTCTGAGAACAATTTTCTTCTGTTTGTTCGGTCACGGTTCTTGTGCTTCTGCCAGGCTTTCCCCCTTTAGTGTGCAGGTCGGTGCTGCAGACATTCTCAGCGCTTCTGCTAGGCGTTCTTGGCACTGCACTGAGCACGGCTGCGGCCTCTGTCCTAGTCCTATGGCGGCATTAACTCTTTATTCTTATTTATGTATTTATTGTGCCAGGCTCTCCCCCTGTAATTCAGGTCGACCTGAGCTCACTACGTAGCTCAGGATGGCTGGAGACACATCCCACTCCTCCTGCCTCAGCCTCCTGAATGCTGGTATTGCAGGAATGTGCCACTACCCCAGCTTGCATATTTAATTATTTGTTTATTTATTTATTTATTTATTTTTGGCTGAGAATCAAGGCTACTATTTGTCAGTACATGCATTCATCATCAATAAAATTCAAACTTTGAGAAAGTTTCCTTACTCTGCTTTTTACTACTTTTCTGAGGTTTTGTGATGTTTTTTGTTTTGTTTGTTTTTGGTTTTGCACATTTACCAGTTTATTTCTGAACTTTTTTTTTTTTCTTACATGTATTTCACTGTCACAGGGTCTCCCTATGCAGCTCGGACTCGCGGTGACCCTCCTGCTTTCAGCCTCCCCAGCACTGGGATCACAGGGCTGTACCCCAGGGCCAATGTGGCACGTGGTGCCAGGGATAGAACTGTGGTCCCTGCTCTTGCCTAAGCTTCCCTAAACAAGCACATTAGTCTGCTGAGCTGTCTCACCAGTCCCTATTTCTAAATTTTAAATCTCCCCTAAGGTATATTTTTTGACTCTCTTCTACCATGTCTTGACTTTTTCTCCCTTCCTTTCTCTTTCTTTCATTTTTCCTCATTCACCCCTTCCCTTCCAGTTATTTAATATTTTACCTCCCTGCAAATCACAAGTTATATGATACCCTCTTAAGCTTTTCCATCAATCATTTTTATAGAATCCCTTAAATTTCTTCCTTTCTTAAAAATAAAACTTAGGCAGTTTTATTTATATCCTTCTCAGTTCTCCACAAAATAATATTTTCCCTAGGAAAGAAAAATGCACTGGCTACTTAGAGGTTTGCTATGGTTTCTTTCTGTCTTTCTTTCTTTATTTCTTTTTTTCTTTGTTTCTTTCTTTATTTATTTTGTAAGAATTATCAAAGAGAAAATAGATCAGAAGACAGAAATAAGAATGAATGTTTGGGTATGTGTTTGCAGCCTATACCTTTCTGTCATGTGCTTTGAGCTGATATTTTATTTTTTGAAAGAATTTATTGTTATTATTATTAGTAGTAGTAGTATTAGCAGTAGTATTTCAGAGCTAGTAAATGAAACAAACGGCTGACACAGGCTGTTCAGCTACTGCACCCCAAGCCGTAGCTTCTGCCCCTGATAACTCCACTTTGGAATTAGAGTTGGGCATATGCATTTTAAGTGAATTATCACTGATTTTTTTCTAATATTAACTGGTTACCAAATACTGGTAAAATGCACTGCCTGATATGCTAATAAAGGGCTTTGCTCTAGACACCTTGGAAACTCCCATGAAATATTCTCCCTGAGTTTTTGACCTAAGGTCTTGCAATTGTTTATGAGGGATGTCTCTAATCAATTGATATGCAAATGATTCAATTCATTTAATTAGAACTTGCAGGTAGTTCATGAAAGAGGCAATGTATGCATTGTAGTTAATGTGATCAAATAATAAATTCGCAATTGGAATGGGCAGAAATTTCCCAATGAAGACACCAGTTGACGAAAACCAATGTGGAACATCTGGCAGTGTTTCCCAACAGGACAGCAAGGCATGCGCACTGTGCTGCCGAACGCGATTGTCCCAAGTCTCACTCATGGCCACGGAGCCTTTGCACCATGACCACTGTCACAGAGGAACTCAATTTGGAATGCATGTAACGTTAAGGAGCTTCAACAGGCACTTGTGGCTATCGCCTTGAGCACAGTGCAGGTCAAGACAATTGTTTAAAAAAGGTTTAATTAATTCAGCTTCCATCATTGCCATTTTTGCAATAACACACTGCGATTATCAAACATTGGATTATGCATACAACTACTTTCTCTTAGTCCAATGAGAAGAAATTTTATTTGTACCAATAATGATTTGAAAAATCATAATGTTGAAACTCTGTGCTCTGTATAACTACTAGGAGGACAACAATATGCATTGTATCAAATACTGGAAATGTACTATTAACATGTTTTGAAACTGTCACATTGTTATTTCTTACTAAATACAATGAAATAAAATAAAATAGAAGTAACTATTTTAAAAAAATTAATGTGCCTGAAAGTCAACCTGTATGAACTTACTCATTTCTTTTAATTTCATAGAAAATTTTACTTATTTTCCATTTTTAATTGCTGGTAGTGAAGAGGGAAACTTGATTTTGAGAGAGGTATGCCCGCTTGTTAGTCAGCCACCTATGATTCTCCCAGAAGCTACTGCATGTGTTCAAGCAGGAAACCTATGTCTATAAAAGCAGGAATTGTACTACAGATGTGGTCTTAATACAGATGTCCTTACAGTTAGAGAAGGAGATAAGGACTTAGTGTGGAGCACCAGCTACTTGAAAGTCAATGACTAAAATTAGAAAAACAACTTAGCTTCTCCTTTGAATATATCAGCAGGGTCTCATTTTGCAGATCGGACTTGTAGTGATCCTCCTGCCTTCAGCCTCCCTAGTCCTGAGATTACAGGTGTGCTCCACCATGCCCAATCTTGGTGGCTGGTCCAGTGTGCCCCGGGGGCAGATCAGCACCGCATGTGGTGTTGGGGATCGAACCCTGGACCCTGTGCTTACCTAGGCAGGCACTTAGCCTGCCGAGCTATCTTGCTGTTCCTTTTTATTTGTCTTTTCGAGAGGCGGTCTCACTAAGCAGTTCAGGCTGGCCTTGAGCTCACTTTGTAGCCCCAAATGACCTCAAATTTACCATGATTTTCCTTTCTCATTCTCCCAAGTGCTGCCATTACAGGCCTGTGCCCAACTAAATAGATGCGTTTTTGGTTCATAAGAATCGTCTCTTTTGTTATTTTTTTGAGTGTTGGGAATCGAACTCAGGACCTTGCACTTGGCAGACAGGTGCATGTGCTGCTAAGCTAATTGCCCAGCCCCTGAAAGAATCACCTTTGGACTGAAAACAACAATAACAAAACATCACCATAGAATGAGAGTCTGTATGAGAGAGAAGATTGTTAAAAGCTCCTCTTTCTAAATCTGGCATGTGCACATTTTATTCTTTTGTAAGTTTTTGAGACTTTGAGACTTAAAAAAAGAAAAAGCCTATGCAGTGCTTTCTAGAAACAACCATGAGCTAACATAGAAAAGCTTGTTCCACCAACCACACTTTCCTTTTGATTGGACAAACATTGGTAAGCTACAAGAACCCTTATATTAAAGTCATTAGATAACATTTCTTCTACCACAAATAATATAAGGAAATATAGAATAGATCGAAACTAGCGGAAGAACCAATTCCAGGAAATGGTTACTATCCAAGGAGTGAGTTAGGTGCATAATAAAGATCTTTGTGTTTGGCCATAATTGGTTTCCTTCCTGCAGTGTGTGTGTGCATGTGTGCATATGTGTGAGTGTGCATGTGTGTGCGCTTTTACCACCATTTTATCAAAGACCAAGGTTAGTGATGAGCAACCTATTTTTCACAAGATCAGATTCAAGAATAATGCATTTTCAAGAGGAATGGAAACTATTTTCTTTCTTAATTTCCCTTCTGTTTTTTACCTCCTAATTGGCTCAGCTTCCTGCGAGTTTCCTATGACTTTTTGCTCCAACTTCTGTATTTGCATTATCTCATCATGGCTGTCACAGTCTTCATTCCACAGGACTTTTCAACTGGAGGGCCTACTTCTCGCCGTAATGTCTTTCTGTGCATTTATAAGCATGCCTCCAGAAATAACCACTCTTAACAGTTCAGGGTAGAACAGCTTTTATGAAATTGGGATTGTATAGAAACGTATCTAAATAAATAGATGCATCGATTATTACAGGTTGTTTTATTGAGAAGTTATTCACATATGTAAAAAATTATTCTTTTTGTTGTCTTACTGTAGAGAGCTGAGATTTGAAAAAAAAAATGTATATGTAGTCTTACACTCACTACCACAGTAAATTTATAAAGGAATCCTGTTCCCCAAAAGAATTTCTTACCCTTCTTTGTAATTAACCCCTTTCCACTCCCAAATCTACACTCTTTTTAAAGCCTGCATTATATATTTTCTTTCTCATGATTGTCCAATAGTTATCAGCCATGCCTAGATCCTGTTAAAATAGTATATGACCTGGACGGTCTGAACTTTCTCATTCTTGAAATTTCTGCAGTTAGCATGTGCTATTATTTCTTTCTTCTGAAGCCCTCTTCTACCTGTCCAGGGTCTATGGGTAATGCAAGTAAAGACTGCAGTTTATGGTTGATTTGGGGAGGTTTTCAGTGTCACATGATCACAATATTAACACAATATCAATTTTTTTAAAAGCTTTATCTTTAGAACTATCATATCAAGGACAAAAGAGGCAACATTCCTTTCCTACTTTAACTCTCCAGAATGGATTCTTTTTTCCTAATTTTTTTTAATCTTCTGTTTGTTTGTTTGTTTGTTTGTTTATTTATTTGGTACAGGGTCTCACAGATCTGACTCATCTTGATCCTCCTGTCTCAGCCTCCCCGATCCTGGGATTATGCGCTTGGCTGGGTACAGCATGTGGTACCAGGTGCTTGCACTTGCCAGGCAGGCACGTAGAATGGTGAGCTATCTCCTCAGCCCTAAAATGGAATTTCTTACCAGCTGACAAAATAAATAGAAATGAGGCAAATTGAGGAGTATTCATCAAATAATGATCAGGATGTGGGCAAAATGAGGGTCAATAGATCCCCATTACTTGATTCTGAGGGATAAAACTGGTGAATGCTGGGGCCTAAGTCTCAAAGAAATGGATCTGCAGTATGGAAGCCACATTTCCCAGCAGCATTCCCAAGAGTGCCTGGATGCCTCCTGAAGAAGCGGGCTTCCCGTCGTAGTTGACGGCCCAAGAAATACGCAGTTAACTGAGCTGCTTGTGACAATCTTTCTAAAGACACAAGGAAAGCTAGATTATCCAATCACACGGCTCTTTCTTTCTTTACAACCGTAATTTTCCATTATCTATAGGAAAGTCAGGGGCAGCTGTGAGGAGAGGGTGTTAGCTGCGACACTGTGAACCACAGTCCAGCTTCCTTTTGCTCTCCTCTCTGAGTTCTTTGTGGACGAGATCTATATTGGTGCAAGAACTCATGGAAGTGCTAGAAGAAGAGCTTGGCCTTCCCAGTCATGGTGTCCAATGGGTGAGGCCCACGGCTAAGGCTGAAGGCATGAGAATCTGCTGTGAGATACGCCTCGGGAGTCGTGGACCTTAGGTGCCCTCATTACACCTAAGTCCTATCTATCGCAGCCTTCATCAGGGCTAGGACTTAGGTCTGCGGTGAACCATGGTCTCCTGCACTCTTACTCTGGGATCTCTACTCAGTTCCTTCTAATGCTCCATTCTCATAAGTTCCTTCACATCAGTTTGCCAACATGAATGTCTCACTCTCCTCGCATTCCCATACGGGAATACCCGTATGCTCCACTGTTCTGGGCATTTGTCTACCACCAAACTCTTGGGTTTGCAGAATTTCCTTTGCCGGATCTTCGTATCGACACCTCGTCCTCTGCCATTATAGAAGATTCCTGTAAATCGATATGCTTTGGCTCTGGAATCCACAGCTAAAGCTTGTCTCATAGAATCCTGGCACTTTGCTGTTGACAGTGCTTCGTGGTGCACGAGTTTAGTGCTACCCCTGTCTGGTACCTGTTCTGGATTTGCAGCCTGGCAGGGAACATGCCTTCCAAACTCTACTGCCGTTCTTGCTTCTTACCATGCTATGCAGACAGTTGCCAGACAATTAGGTGTCGTCCATTGCAGAACTAATGCAAGAGAAAGAACGAAGCTTCTGACTTGACTGGAACAAAGAGTCATCCTTGAGATTCTCATTTGTTTTCCTCCAGTTTTCTTCTGAAATGCCATAGACAACACACTCCTTTCTAAATAGGGCAAGGCCACTTTCAACATTGAAATTGTGACTGCAACACCTGTGTATCGAGCCCGGCGCTGCATGAAATTTGAGATTGTTATTGCGAAGGTTCAAAGCCCCGAAAGTCTGCGTGGGGACTGTCTGGGCCCGGCGCACAGGCTCACCGCAGTCAGTTCCTGGAGCTGAATGATTTGAAGCTGGCAGGTGGCTTCTCTTTTTCCACAGGCTTCCACTCCCCTTTTCCTGACAGTGCATGTGTTTGGTGACCTCCGCTGTTTATTTAGCTTCTGCATACATTCCTCGGGATGTGTTTTATGTGTGGTTTTGGGGTTGCTTATGTTTCGTGTTATGCTTGGCTGCTTCTCGAAGGAGTAGTGGTGGTGGTCTGCTGTGGATCAGTAGTCAAAACAAACGTGATACTCATTTTGAATATCTGGCTTTGAGTTTTCATATAAAAATATAAGCACCATTTACATAAGTATATTGCTCGCATGGAATTTATTTTCTGTTCCTCACTTGCCCCGAATAGAAGTGCCAACCCATTCCAGGATTGTTTAAACGAGCACCAGAAGAAAAATGAACTGTATCCGCCAACCCAGAGCAGAGAACAAAGAAGGGAGCCAGGCTGCTACCGAGCCGGGTGGCTCTGGCTCGACCTCAGAGCTGCAGCGTTCAAACCCGCCCGCTCCTCTTCACCGTCCTTGTGGTGGGCCAGCGTTGACTTTATTTATTTATTTATTTATTTATTTATTTCTATTTAGTACAGGGTCTACAGGGTCTTACCGTACAGATTGGACTCCTAGTGATTCTCTGTGTTCCGCCTCCCACCCGCTGGGATTACCGGCGCGCACCACCACGCCCAGTCTCAATCCCTGTCTCCGCAGGCTCTGGCGGTGGGGCCCGTAGGGGCTCCCCGGGGATCCAATTCAGCTGCTGCGTCCTCCATCTGCCTAAGCCGGCACTTTAATCTGCTGAGCTATCAGGCCGGCCCGTGCCATTACAAATTTACTGTCGATTTTCGAACCCTTGACAGCACAGGTTGGAAAACAGGACAACAAACAGAAGAAATGGAGGTGATCAGTCAATCCAAGGAGGTTCGTATTTAGTTTTCTTCCTGGAAAAATGTTAACAGTCAGGCAGCAGAAAGCATCAGGTGCTGCGCGGAGCCGGGGCGAGGTGTCAAGTTGCGTTCTCGGCGCTGGGACACTGCCTTGGCTGCCTGTGTTCTCCCAACACGGCCGCCTGCTCGTTTCTTGTAACCTTTTCGGGCACTCCATGGCCGCTGCCTCCTCTGGAGGGGCCTGGCCCGGGCCCGCTTCTCTCGGCCCCTTGCCTCCACCCTGCACGCTGCTGCTCCCACAGCGCACGGACAAGGGTGAGCAGCCCAGACCGCGCTGTTCATAAACCGCGCTGCCCGCTGCAGGCTTCATGCTCGCTTAGTGACAGCCGCTGCTGAGAGTCTTCCTGGATGGCCGCGGGTCCCTGGAGCGGACTGCTTCTGAAACAAGAGTGGAATCTTTCTGTGAAGCCTTGCTTCTCTAAAATGGCCTGAGTTCCAGAGACCTAGGACGGACTTTTGAATTGCCTGGCTTCTGTAATAACTGCGCACACTCATCCAGCCCAGCACCAAATCGTAGACTATACGACACTACTCCAGAAATCTGAGTCTGTCCTATTTCACCAAGATAACTTATGGTTTCATATATCCCATCAAATACCTGGGAGCGATTCGAAGACACCGAATAGTTCCACGTCCAGTTCACACCAGCTAACAAAATCTAACACGCAAGAGATGCTCAATAAATGTTGATTTACTTTAAAAGGCAACTGAAGATGGTTCCTTCTGCTTTTGCATGTTGCAAATAAGAAGCTGCGTGAAGGCTCTTTGGGGCGTTCTCTTAACACCTCCCCCTCGGACCCACAAACCCTCCCTCTTCCTTCCTTTCACTGAGCTCTTGGGTCGCCTGAGCAGACTCCAATGCCCCTGGAAAATCAAAGCTGTCCCTTTATCTCCCCTCTTCTGCTGTTGCTTTTATAAATATATATATATATATATATATATATATATATATATATATATATATATATATGAATGGTGTCAGTCAATTTTTCAAAAGGCTGTGTTTGATACAGTACTGCACCAGAATAGAATAGATTAAAGAGTGAAAGTGTCCCGCTGGAGAACAAAAAGGAGCAATTTTCCCTGTGCTGCCCTGTGTCCTGGACATTTGCAGCAGCCGTCCTTCTGTCCTGAGGCTCGACTCTGTGTCCACCTCAGAGCTGACTCCTGCCGCCCGTCTCCCTGTAGTAAGATTTTAGGAAGATCTCTAAAAGCCAAGGTGAAAAGTTAGTGTTCTAATTGAGTTATTGAGAGTTGTAGAAGACACCCAGACTGGCAAATAGAAGCTCTATTTTTATCGTAAGACATTGCTGTCAATTTAATTTTAAAAATTGACAGGGTGCTGAAATGGTGATTAAAAAAGAAGTAGATGTTTTGTGTATGAGGAAGGCATAGTGACTTTCAAAAGTAAAAGTCCTTTGTAGGAAAGGGGATGTGCCGCAAAGCCATAATGTTAAGTGAAATAAATCAGTTTAAATATCCTGTGGTTTCTTTTATCTGAGGAGCCCCAAATGTAAATTCACAGCAAATTAAAAGATGGATAATAAGAAATAGAGAAGCTCTTTCTCAAATGCTAGAAATGTGGGAGTGCATAGATCACTATAATGTTAGGGTTGTATCTGTTTAGGAAAGATCCTTCCAGGGTCAGATAGAATTTCTGCTTCACTTTTTTTAGAAGCCGCTGTAGGGATTTCCACAGTGGTTGCACTAGTTTGCACTCGCACCAGCCATTGTGTCTTTACCGTGAGGCCCCTGTGGCATTTGGTATTATATGATTTATTGATGTTAACCATTCCTCCTGGAGTAAGATGGACCCTCAGTGTGCTTTAAATGTACGTTTTTCTAATGGCTGCAAATGTTGTCTTTGTTCTCACATATTTACTGACCACCTGTACTTCTTCATCTGAGAAAAATGTCTTCATGTCATTTGCCTATTGATTGATTGGATCGTTCTTGCTGGGCATCTAATATTTTGAAGAGTCTATTTAAGGTTTCTACCAGGATAATACAGGGAACGTGGTCCTCCTCTCCTACTGGGGACAGCCATCCTCTGGAACAGCAGCTGAGGGGCACGCATCCTGAGTGGTGAGGAAGGGCAGGGACACCCACCAAGCCAGCTGGAGGAACCAAACCAGCCTGGCACGGGCACAGCAGGCATTTTTTTTTTCTATTTTGAAAACAAATATTATTTTTATCCTTTGCACATCATTCTTACAATAATTGCCCTTTGTTCAGCAGGAACTTACTGTAGATAGTCTAATATCCAAGAGTGTGGTGTAAAAATATAGACAATTTGTATGCAATGTCCAATATAGATATTACGCAGCAACTGTGAAATAGTTCCGTTGTGAACTACCTCACAAATGAAATAATGTCCAGAGGCTCTTTAAATATTAGGAACACTCAACAAAGCTCACTTCTATCTTGGTCCTTACGTGGCATCTGGCTGCGTTGTTCAGACAGCATTCCTCTCAGTGTCAGCTATAACATTTCTGTCTCTGTGTCTGTCTGTCATCTGTGTTTAGCTTCATTCCTCCTGGAATGTCTTTTCTCTCCCCACACATTCATATAAAGACATTCCGGGTTTGAGCTAAAGTGTGTCTTCCATTTGGAACTTGTGTCAACACTCTGAAGCAACTGAATTCCTCTTGTGAAGATATTTCGGGGCTCTTGTTACTTTCCTGTTACACGTTATTTATGTGGTTATCATCTCAGCTTCTGGCTTCTCCAGAGCCTGCCTGCTTATTTATGAGATGAGGGGTTATTTTGGTTGTTCTGTGTCCCCCAACATTTGGAGCAGCTCATGACGCATGGCACAGCATGACCAAGCATGTTCCTTCATTCTGCTGCCAGACACTTGTTAACAGAACAGCCCATCCAACCTTGGCATGTCTTTGTATGTTTGAATTTGTATTTGCAGCTCTGTATTCCCTGCACCCCATTTTTTCTTAATACTTACCTAATACTATCATCTTTCCATAACATAGAAGTGCTGTGAGATTTCTAATTCCTCATATCTACCATTCTGTCCATTTTTGTCACTCATTAGGGGCAAAGGGAAAGGGTCTGAATCTTCTCCTGTTATTTTTGTAGCTGAAGATTCTATTTCTGTGCCTTACGAATTCTCCTCATGACACCAGGATATTGTTTTATGCCATCTCATAGTAATCAAATAAAATTCAATTCATTTTCAAATGTATTTAGCACGGTTCTAATTTATGCATACTTTGAGATCCTTGCCAACAATTTTCTCTACATGAAAAGTTTCTTGATTTCTTTTCATTTCTCATTAGAATGTATTACCACCTTACTGTTGTGCTTTTCAAGTTTGTTCTTTTTAGGAATCTATTTGTTTCAACATTGAAGCTAGTCTGTTGATCCTCAAAGCTTATGTACTACGGCTCAGAGGTTAAGACAGTGTTTGGGAAATGATTCTCCAGTTCGGTGAGTAGCCAGGCCTACTGAGAAATAGCCCCTGTGGATTCACACTGCACACGTGAGGCATTAATAGAGAAGGAGTCTTTTAAGGACTGGTTAGTATGTTCTGTAATATTGTAAATAATACTATAGGGAGCACTTAACACAGACAACACACACACACACACACACACAAACACTTTAACATAAGCTGCATTTTAAAGAAGCAAACCTTCTTCACTGGATTGTTCTGAGGAATCTTTAAAAGGTGACTCTGAAAGGTCTTGCTACTAAATAGATTCAATACTCAAACTTTAAACTTTTCCTTCTGGTGAAATTAGTTTAGATAATATTTTACTCTTCTATAAATTTACTTGGTTCTAATGATATCTTTTCATCTGCAATGATTCTGAGTTACAAATGTGTGTGCGTGCGTGCGTGCAAGATGCCGTGTAAAATCTTCACAGGGACCCTAGATGCTCGGTGGAGGATCAGTATCCCTTAGAATCCCTTGTCCAAAGTTACTGGGGTCAGGAATGTTTCCAGTTGTGGAGTTCATCAGATTTGCTTCTATGCATAGATCCTGAGTGACTGAGCACCCTTAAACTGAGAACGTGAACCTCAACAGATGTCCAAACCCAATACACTTGGAGAGCCAGCATAACCCTCAGAAGTTTTGATTATAGATTATTGATTTTCAGATTTGGGATGCTCAACTCATATATCAGAACAAAAAAACAAAAAAAAAGAAAACAATGAAGAGGTCGAGAAAGGAAAGTGCCATCACCAGGTCAAGCATTGGGCTACTGCTTATTTATTTGTTTACTTATTTAGTTAGTATGCGTTTGGTGCAAGGTCTCACTACACAGCTCAGACTAGTAGTGATCCTCCTGTTTTCAGCCTCCCCAGTGCTGAGATACAGATGTGCGCCCCCGGGGCTGGCCTGGCACGGCGTGTGGTATCCGAGATCGAACCCGGGTCCTTGCCCTTGCCTAAGCAGGCACTTAGTCCACTGAGCTTTCCCGTCAGCCCCATGCTAGGGCTTTAAAGGTATTAATTATCACATTTATTCTTCCCTTCAACCTTATTTTGCAAATTAGGTAATTAAGATTTGGACTGATACTGACATTAGCTCAGTAAGTTTTATTTGTAGTTAATGCATGTTATTTTTCATATATTGATTGATGATTGATTGATTGATGTATTGATAGAGAGACTCTATGTAATTCAGGCTGGTCTTGAACTTGCTTAGCCCATGTTGGCCTGGAACTCACAACAATCCTGTCTCAGTCTCCCACGTACTAGGATTACAGGTATGCACCACCAAAAGCTGCAGGTAATACATTTTAAAAAGAGATTCCAGGGTTGGGGAGTTAGGCGAGCAGTCTAAGCACCTTCCTGGCAAGAGCAACGACTGAGATTTGATCTCTGGTACTGCATACCATGACAGGCCCAGAACCTCCGGCACACTGTTCCAACCTGAAACCAGGTGTGGTGGTGCAAACCTGTTATTCTGTCGCTAGGGAGACTGAGACAAGAGAATCACTATGACAGGAGGACCGCTGCATAGCGAGACCCTGAACTGAAGTAACAAAGAAATAAAAGGCTAAAAAACAAAAAGGCCAATGGATTAAAGCAGATGCTTAGGCAGACTCAGCGACCAGGGTTCATTCCTGGCATGCTGTGCCCGATCCGCCCCCTAGGCGTGCTGAGCCAGCAACTGAGACTGGGCGTGGTGGCGCATGCCTATAATCCCAGTGCTTGGGAGGCTGAAAACAGGAGAATCACTTGGAGTCCGATCTGTGTAGTGAGACCCTGTAGGCCCTGTACCAAACACATGAGATGAGATGAGCTGAGATGAGATGAGATCAGATCAGATCAGATCAGATCAGATAAAAAATACCAGATTCAAACCTAAATCTAACTAATAAAAAGCAGTAATGAGGCGCCAGGCATGGTGGTGCATGCCTGTGATCCCAGCACTTGGGATGCTGAGGTAGGAGGATCTATGTGAGCTCAAGACAAGCCTGGGATACAAAAGTGAGCTCAAGGCTAACCTGAACTGCATAGCCATAGCAAGATCCTGTCTCAAAAAGACAAAAAAAAAAAGGTAATGAGGCTCCCACTTGAATTCTTACTTGATAGTAACTATTTTTTCTCAAAAAAAAAAAAAAGAAAAGATAGTAACTATTTGCAAGTATAAATACAATTTTAAAAACTGCTTGTAAAGAATGCCTCTAATCTGTACCCCAAATGGATGGAAATTATTTTTATCTCCCTCTTCAAATCACTTATCAAAAAGAGAGTGCTCTTGCCACGTGCTGAAATGACTCCCAGCCACATATGGTTCCCACAGCAGCATCTATGGCTAACACAGGCCATGCTGGTGAGTGTTTCTCCCCACATTTTGGACACCAGCTCAGGCATCATCGTACAGCTATGTAAAAATGGAGAAAACCGTGTCACTTCACCGTTAAATCCATCTGAGCATTCATGCATGATGAAACCACACCTAAGAGCACTTTCTCACATACTACGCATGATGAAAAAAGTCCTGGCTGGCCGTTTGCACTTTCTCCTAAAGCTCTACGTACAACTTCATCTGCTTGAACAGTCAGACCCACAGAGCCCTGCTGGAGGGCGACAGCTCCCTTCCAGAATGTTCTGAAACCTTCCCATGCTGCACGCTTGTATCCGGCACTCCAAGCAACCAATCTGAAGACAACAGTATGTGACATAGCGACCATGGTCGATGGCCTATTGTTAGTGAATTTTTTTTAAGAATTTTTCTGCTCTTTAAAAAATTAAACAATCATTGCCACGTTAAACAAACAAAGTAGCTGTAAGAGTCATGTTTTTGAGCTAGAGACTGGGTGCGAGCCTCCACGGCACGAGATCTGTGCAATCTCTATTAAACCTGTGATGAATAACAGTAAGGACTTGGTTATCAAATTCACTTTGGTAAAAGAAAACATAAGACTCGTTTCATTCTCTAATTCAGATCTATACTTTTTGTGATTACTTTCTTCCACCAGCTATATATATGACTGATAAAGTTGAAAATCTACACATACCAACGAAATGAACTGAAGATGAAACCGTTTACAGCTTCATAATAGGCCCGTATAGATTCCCTATATGTGCAGTATAGCAAATATCCTGACACTCGCAGAGCTATTATTCTCATTTTAAAGTCATTCATAGCCAAACTCAGACTCTGCTTTATTTTTATTGATTTTAAATAAGCCACAGCTTACAGTTTCACCCAATTGAAAATCCTAGAAAATAGCAGGTGATCAGTAACAATATCTAAGATTTAGTGGCAGTTGGCTAGGGGACTTTTAGCAGAAGATTATTTCACATAAAATGAGCTGCCTGATGCTGACAAATATTTACAGTTAAGGGCTCAGATAGTTGTGCAAGCCACGCAGTTGCAAAAGGCCTCCACTCCCTCTGCTGTCTCTCTCTGCCTTTCCTGCAGATTGTGCAGCGTGGCCCTGCTGGCCTGTGCACCTCATCATCGGGTGTCTCCTCCAACCTGGTACTGTTCAGTCTCCTAGAGTCCTCAGGCCCCACGCTGCAGCTTCTGAGCTGATTTACAGAGGGATAGACAAGACACAGGTGGGGCGATTGGGCCTTTATTCAAGAGCAAATGAGGGTGATCTTGAAATCAGAGAAAAAGGGCCCGAGTCCTACTTCACGGTAACCCAGTAAAAGAGGCCTGGAAGCGCAGTTTTTCTACATATGTCAAGCGAGAGACAACACTTTTAGGCTATAAGACATCATTGGTTCCTTTGTATTTATTCACTTATGAATTCACCACATATTTACAGAGCACTGGTTAATAATCATATTAGCTGTGCCGCATCGTCTACTTACTCTTATAACAATGAAATTGGTTGTACTGAAAGTACAACTTGAGTTAGTTCCCAGATCCACTACCAATCTATATCAAACATCTTACTATTTGCAAATGTAAGTCTGTCTCTGATCATCTATGCATAAATTCTGCAGTTCATAGGTTTTAAATTGTGAAATTTAAAGTTTCAAATTACATTGACTTTCACTGAAGAAATTCTGCGCTGAAGAAATCTTTGGCTAGCCACAATTCCAGATTTGAGGACAGAGTCGTAGATTAGGTTTTAATTGAAAGCATTCGAAGATGCATAAGATGAAAGTGGAAATTCTGTGTGTACATATTATGTCCTCCTCTCTCTATGGCTGTAGGAGTACTAAGAAAGAGGTAGAGTAAATCTTGTGATAAGGAGGCTCTGAATGTGATCATTGGAGAAATCAAATATGGTGGGCCTTTCAAATTATCTGGTAAAATTTAGAGAGAAATTTCCTTGGTACTATAAAGCTAAGACTTTTAAAGAATATTGAAAGGTCATTTCAAGGTTAATGTGCCTATCCCAAATAGTAAACATTCTTTCCATTAAATTCAAAAATATCTTTTATAATGTTTGAACAGTTTTCCCAAGAACAGATTTGGGAGGTCAGAGAGACCTCAGATACCTATTGAACAATCAAGTTAGTAGCGTCTT
>PVKN010016380.1:0-17922 GCA_004027915.1 Capromys pilorides | reverse complement strand
ATTTCCACCAGTTTTTTTTTAAATAGCAGTTAATGTTTAGAACTTTCTCCTTGACTAACTCTATATGCTGATAATGTGTAATACTAAACCCATGGTTGAAAACTCCTCATCTTGGTCTTCTGAATGTGTACTGTTTCTAATGTCTTATCAATTATTATACTCTCTTTAAAATAAAATTTTTAAAAAGACAAGAAAAAAGATCTCTTGAAAGCAAGCATGAATATTCAATTATTTGTCGAATCTTGCATAACCATATCTGCTAATCTGAGCAACAGATTTGGCATTAAAAATAGCTAATACAACAACCATTGTTAATTAGCTATTCCTGTTCTGAAAATCTGTAACATACGCATTGTTGGATATTATCCTGTTCGTGTCTTTTTTTTGGGGGGGGAGGTCTACAAAGGTGTTCAGGGTCTCACTACTAGGTGAGTGAGAGTGAGAGTGTTCAGGGTCTCACTACCAGGTCTCACTAACAGGTGTAGTGATCCACCTGTTCACAGCCTCCCAAGAGCTGGGATTACAGGCGTGCACCACCATGCCTAGGTAGTTTCTTTCACTTCTTTCTATTTGTTTCTGCTTCTGTTTTTACTCCTCTAAACAAAACAAAATTAAGTTTAAAAAAATCAATAACATATGTATTATAGTATTTAAGCCTTTGTTTTTCTTGCTCTTGTTTTTCCTCTTCAGAATAAAAGAAAATTGGGGCTGGTGAGATAGCTCAGTGGTCTAAAATGGCTGCTTAGGCAAGCTCAGGCAACCACAGGGACTGCGGATCAATCCCAAGTACCACATGTGGTGCCAGCCCCACCCACAGGGCAGGCTGAGCCAGCCATAACATAAATAAAGTTAGTTTTAAAAATAAATAAATAAATAAATAAATAAATAAATAAATAAAATAGAAATTTGAAGGATTCAAGAAAGCCAAAACATTTCTGTAAAAGAAAAACAAAGTTTGGGGCCAGTGAGATTGCACAGTGATCTAAAGAGCCCGCTTACGCAAGCTCAGGCAACCACAGGTACCACAGTTCAATTCCTGGCACCACATGCTATACCAGCCCCATCCCCAGGGCAGGCTCAGCTAGCCATAACCTAAATAAATAAATAGATAAATAAAGTTTTTTAAAAAAAAAATATTAAGATCTAATGGTCAAGGGGGCTGGGGAGATAGTTCCGTGGCACAACTGCCTGCCTGGCAAGTGCAAGGTCATAAGTTTGAACCCCGGTCCCGCAAAAAAAAAAAGATCTAATAGTCAGTTAAAAAATTTTAAAAAAGGAAAAGAAAAGCAAAGTTGGAGAGTTTGCACCCCCTTTTCATATCATATACAAAAATCAACTCAGAATAGATCAGAGACCTGAGTGTAACAGCTAAAATTATAAAACTTTCAGGAAAAAAAATCCATGCAAAATCTTTATGAACTTGGATTAAGCAATAATTATTAGGTATGACATAAAAAAAAACTAAGCAATGAAGGAGAAAAATAGATCAATTTTAACGTGTGAAATTTTAAAAATAAATGATTAAAAGGCTAGGGATATAGCTGAGTGGTAGAACACACTCGTAATGTGTGAAACTTTGGGTTCAATCATAGCAAGTGAGAGGGAGAGGAGGAGGTGGGGGGGAATATAGTATTAATCCAACATGAGTGGGGTGAGAGCAAATTAATGGACAAAACAGAGAACAGTGAAACTGCTGCTTAAAACTCCTAGAGCAAAGGGCCCTGCCCAGGTTAAGGGAAGAGGTAACAATGGAATGAAAAGTATCCGTGGGCAGGAGTGGGCTGTGTGGAAACAGCTGGAAAACATGCAAGGATCACTGGGAGTCCCACCCACTTGCACGGTTCAGAGCCCAGCCTCTGTGGTCAGCACAACACATGAAGACTGAGGCGGTGGCAGTATTTTCCCTACTGAACAGCATGGATGTAGGGCTGGAGAGAGGTCACAGGGGATCCTGCAGTTACTCTGTTCCTCTCAATATTCCCCTAACCGACCCTGCTTCTTCATTCCTATCCCTGAAAGAAAGAATGAATTGATTGGTGCAGCTGGCCAGTTTGGGCTTCCTCTGCTGTTTGACTCTAGTATTTTTCACAAAGACCCCTTCTTCTCATAGGATTGGGGCTAGCATTTGTGCTCTGTGACTGACACACTCTCCCGTGTAAGAGAGGGGTTCATCACGCCTCCATCGACCTACTCAGAGAAAATGCACACCACCAACTCCTTATGCAAATCAAACATATCTTCCAACAAGTAAGAGAGAAGGACTCCAGACCAAAACCCAAGGCAACAGAAATTGGTCTCTTTGGGTAGAATGTGAGAGGCTATTGCATCTACAAGACAGCAACAGATTACAATCCTATAATAAAGTAACAATCCAAGAACAAAACCCTGAAATCTAACACTCCATTGCCAGAAGAAGGGCACATGACCAAAGAGAGAATCAGAGCGTGGCAAGGCCAAGGACATCTTCCCTAGATGAGCAACACCACTTGGAAACTATGAAATGGGAATCTACAAGAAGTGTAGGCACACTCGGGCAGTACAGTCTAGGTCTGGCAGCCACTGTCTGCATTATCCGGGCAGCTCGCCCACTTGCTTGCTCTAAGACAACTCCCCATCCCCACCCTGCCCTCTAAAGCCTCAGCCAGGGGAAGGGGTGGATAAATGACCCAAAGAGGAGCCATCCGGTCCCCTCTCTGTAGAGAAGTGGTTTACATTTCACTAAGACAGTAAGGGTGGGTGTGAGAACCTAGCACTGTAAGGGGCCTCTCTCCAAGCAGAGCAGCCAAGAGCTCACCAACAGGGAAGGCATGCCAGCGAAGAGAAGCAGCAATGAGGACTGGGGCTTGAATGAAGTGGGGAATTGGGGAGAAGGGTAGGGAGTGAGAGAGTGCAAGCCTGGACAAATAAAAAGGGATTTGACAAGAAAGGAGTGCCAGCTACATGGCCCAATGATTTTGCCTTTTTTCTCCAAGTTACTCAGGAGTGTTTCCATTGTCTATAATTGCAAACATTTGGGTGAATACAAGATCCTTTCAGAACAAAGAAAAAGTCATGAAAGGCTTGACCATTAATCCTGATATATCATCTTCAGTGAGTTAGGAAATGCCTAGTGCACTAGTAAAGCATGCTTGAGTGTGTCCAGGTAGGTTGTAGAGGCACGACCTTGGGCACTCATATATTATCCCTTATCGACTCCTCTCAGGTGCTCTTCTCCTGCTCTGCTTGCTGCCCACCATAGACTAAAGAAGTTTGCTGCATTGCACCTCTTGGTTATGAGGTTTCTGCCTGGAAGCCTGAAGACCTGGTACTGAATCTCCTAAAACACTGAGCTAAATTATTAAACCTTTCCTCCTGTAAGCAGTAAATGCTGTGTTTCTGTGTCTCACATCTTATGCCTTAGCATGGCAGGAAAGCCAACTAATAACTGATAAGGAAATCTTAGCCTTGTATCCAAAAGGACTCTGCACGATCAGTGAAGAAATGATTGGCACAGAAAACAAGATGATGGTAATGGTCTCTGCTCCTCATCAGATGGTCGAGGTGTAAAAAGTCAGTTAATATCTGTCACGGGGAGATAGTGGTGTAATTTGCAGCCACCCAAACTTGCAGGATGAAATGCAAAAGGTCAGTCTTTTGGGAGAAAAGTTCCACAGTATCCACAAAGATTTTAAGTGAGCACCTGAATTTTTTATAATAAATTCAAAATAAAAATACATGCACAATTGAGTGTAAAACATATATACCCCTTAAATATATGAGGTTATCTCCCTCTATAAAGAAGGAGAGAGAGCAGAAGAGGGAAAAGACAGGAAGGAAAAAAATATTGGTGTGTTCAAAACTTCCAGTGTATGTATTTACATATGTCACAATTTTGTGAATCCATTCTCCTGTTGATTAACATTAGTATTTCTAGTTTTCCACTACTCTGTTTCATTTTAGTAGGTAGTAATAAAGTGGTTTTGCTTTTTTTTTTTTTTGTGGCACCAGGGATTGAACACTGGACCTTGTGCTTACAGGCAGGCACTTACACCTCTGAGCTATATCCCTGCTCTCTTGTCTTTTTAAGATGATTACACTAAAATCATGATTTTAGCACACACACACACTCTAGACAAATAAATCCACAATTATCTATGGATATTGGATTATGGGTCACCAGAAATTTCTTCCCTGTGGTTTTCAAGTTTTATAGAACAGCCATATATCAATAGTTTAAAATTCAGAAATGTCTCTACATGTAGGCATCACTGCACACTTCACAACAGACTGGGAACATGCATGGTCTGTGTGATCATCCCAGCCCTGATCCAGCCCCATACCTCCAGTCCCCGTTTTCCACCTCCAGCTCCAGTACCGTCTGTAGACTCTGGCAGCGAAAGGCCTCCAGGGTGACAGTCACACTGCACTCCCCCAGAGGTTGAAGCTGGCCACTAGAGGGCTCAATGTCAAAGGGAGACACCTAATGGATGAGGAAGATGAGGAATAACAATGCGTGGGACTGCACAGGCACTGGGGCCATAAGGCTCTCGCCACCCTGCCCCAGGCTCTCACAGAGCCACCCACGTGGGACTCAAAGGAGGGAGGCAGGTGGGGGACCTCAGCTGGGCTAGGGTGGAAGCATTAAGAGGACAAATAGTCTCCAGAGTAAAGGAATAAATAAGAGAGGTCACCATGCCTTAGCCCAAATCTAAGAGGCAGAAAACTGAGGCAGGTACCCCAGAGGAACAGGGAGAGCTGGGCAGGCAGGTGGAGGCTCCAGCCCCAGGAGGAGAGACTATGGGCCATGGCAGGAGGTGCAGCGGCCCTCAGGCAGGCCTGGGTCAGGACCCTGACAGCTTCTACCAAGCTGACTGGTCACCCGCCTGGGGGTTGGGAGAAACTCCACATAGCCAAGGTTTTCTGCCTGGCTCCATGAAGTCCTTCCTGCATCCCCTCATCCTTGCAGGGTGAACTCATTCAGTCTATGAGCATGCCCCTCCCCATACCAGACTCCTAGACAGAGACTAGAAGGGAAAAAACCTGAGGAAGAAAAGTATCTACAGCTGGGGGGGACTCTACATTCCATCCTTCCAGGGCCAGCCATACAGCTCAGTGGACTAAAGAGCCTCCTTGGGCACACACAGGGACCAGGGTTTGATCTCAGGTTTGCCATGCCGATCCCACTCCAAGAGCACACTGAGATGGAAACAACTGAGACTGGGCATGGTGGTACATGCCTATAATCCTAGCACTTGGGACACTGAAAACAGAAGGATCACCACTAGTCTGATCTGTGTAGTGAGACTCTGTAGACCCTGTACTAAATATAGAGAAAAACAACTGGGGGCCGGGGAGATAGCTCAGTAGAATAAGCACTTGCCTGGCAAGTGCAAGGTCCTGAGTTCAATCCCCAGTACCGCAAAAAAACAAAAATAAAAAATCTGTCCTGCCTGTCCTGGTGAGAGAAGGGGCCCCAGAGGGCCACACTGGCTAGAAAGGTGCCACTGGACATGAAGGGGTCACTCTGGACAAAATGTGACCATTCTCTGTTTCCTCCCCTCTATGAGATCAGGACAGTGAGCTCTCTCAGGGAGAGATACAGTATCTCCTTCCATGAGACCAGGAACCTAGAGATGCCACATAGCGGCCTTCCCTCTCCCTGTCTTACCGCTACCCAGGCCCCTGTGGTATAGATGTAGGAGGCTGTGATTGCTGCCTTCCAAGCTTCAGCCTCCCTGCCACTGCCCTAAAAAAGAAGGCTCTGTGTGTTTTCCAGGGCTCAGGCATTGGAATTTGGGTCAAAGCTCAGCTGGCAAGGAAACAGCTAAGCAATGAAAACAAATCTTGAATTATCATTTTGGGGCTTTCAAGGTTTGGGCCCCATGCCTGTGCCCTGACGCCACCTGCTGGCAGGTACTCAAATGGCAGCTGCCACCCCAAGGAGAATCAACCCTGTGTCAGGCCTCTGGGCAAGGATGTGTCCCTAACAACAGCAACCAGAAGGCTGCATAACTAACACAGCTGCCCATTTTTCCCTTGACTAAAGCTATCCTCATGAGAGAGAAAGCCAGTCCTGTTTCTGCATCCAACAGCAGAAAAGGGAACAGGAAATGCCCTCTAATGCAGGGCTGGGGCATGAGCTCAGCTGTGCCGGGAGCTGCCTCAGTGGTGGGGTGCGGTGGGCCACAGGAGGCAGCAGCCTCAGAACTCTGATCTGCATGCACAGCACAAGGGCTTCAGCTCAGAGGCAGCCCAAGGTTAAGCACTCATGGGTGAGGTGGCGCAGAGGGACCCAGCTGTGCCCAACTTACGCTCTCATGTCTCTCTTCCAGGCAGGCTGTGCTCTCCTTCAGGTGCCACATGGCTGGCAGCTGGCTGACATTCCGGATCTCGACAGAGTCCCTGGCTTTCTGCCCCAGGCGGAGCAGGCCAAACTGAAGGGATGAGGCACTGATGACCAGGACAGGCCCCTGAGAGACCCAGAGAAGTCCATCGCAGGCTGCTCAAAGTGAACTCTATGTGCCACCCCTGCACCTCACTGTGCCCCTTATCCCCCCAAACCCCACCTGCAGACCTTAAAGGCTGCCTCAATGTGTAACACAACTGGCGAGGGTGAATCTCTGATTTCACACAGAAGGTCCTGGATTGCTGGGCCAGGAACACCCCCAGTGAAGTTCAATTCAAAGTCCCCAACCTCATTGGGCTCTGAAAGAAGAAAACAGAGAAAGGACCAAGGCAGGGCAGTCTCCTTCTGTGGTCAGGATCGGACGTCCAGCCTAAGCTCACTTCATCTGCCCCATGTTAAAAGCCTTGGCTGGAGCTGACGGCAAGACCCCAAGGGCCTCCCGCAGAGCCCTCTAACTCTACTGCCTCCTTCTTAGCAGAGCACACCCTCCTGCAGCTCCCAGTACCTATAACCCCCCTACAGGGCTCCACTTCAATGATGTGACAGTCACTGATCTTCTCCCACATGTATCTGATGGGTGACTTGCTGTTGTTCCACATCTGAAAGACAAACCACAATCCAGGATGCCCTGGCACTGGCCTTTCGCATCAAGTCTGTACCTGATGAATGGAGCAGGATCAAGAGCTCCCCAGAAGTCTGCTTGATACCCCCAATTAACTCCTGACTACCCAGAGCTACAGCCTTCCCAACATAACAGCATCCTTGCTGCTTGCTGCAGGGATGTGGGTGCCATATCCTGCCAAGGACCTGTGCATGGCAGAAGGGTTCCACAGCCCTATTTCAGAGAATTCTGGAACACTGGTAAAATAGGGCAAGCCATGCCTGGCCCAGGCATCTATCCAAGCAACATTAGGTTTGAGGTCCTGGGAGCAGCCTCAGGCCCCACGCAGTGGCCCTTTCGTGCATCTTCCCTACAGTTCATCACCTCCCCAGCCAGGCTGAGCCAGGGAGAAGCTACACCCTACCTTAAAATCTTTCTTCACATTGACACCAATGTAGTTCTCCCCTGGGATGATGAGGGCATATGGTTCTAAGAGAACCTGGAAGGGCTCTGCTGAGCCTTTCACCTCGATTTCCAAGACAATCACGTCATCCACACGGTAGGAGTAGTCCCCCGGATTCTCTTCCTCTGAGCTGAAGACAAACCCACCATGAGCTAGAAACCAATGCAGCCTGGAGCACGCACCTGCATATCCTTGTCTCTGTCTCATATCTTTGATCTTAAAAAGAATAGACCTCCAGTCTGCAGTTCCCAGACCCTCCACAATCAGATGATCAGCTAATGCCACACCACAGCCCCAAGCCTAGGATCTGGGCACCAGGACTACAGGAGACCCGCCCTGAACACGAAGCAAAATTCTCATAGTATCCAACACCAGCCTGGCAGCATGAGCTCGGTGGTCCTAGCGCACAGCCCATGCTTCCTGGGGTGATCCACAGCTCTCTTAGCAAGTCCAGGCAACTCTGTGTCCTATGTGCTAAGCCCAATCTGAAGTAAGTTGCCAGAGTAAGATAAAAATTCTCAAGCTCCAAAGCCTGCTGGGGCCAGGATGATCACCCACCCTGAGCCTGGGACCCACCACAGAAGCTTTCCCAGATCTCTACCCACATCCCCAGGTCCAGGCCCTACTCACCTTACAGGCTCAGGGACTTCTTCTAGCACCATCTGCAGAACACTGTGGTAAACCCTCAGCTGCAAGACAAAAACTGTACAATGAAAATATGCGTGTTCTCCAGTCAGGCTGCCTGGAGAAAACTGGCACTGTCACAGGAATCCCTCCTCCCCTTAGCCCTTCAAATAATCCTGACATACTTCCTTACAATCTCTTTCACGTTCTTAGAAAGGGAAGCTTCTATCAGGACAGGAGCCATGACTCAGGGGCCTACCTCAACCCTGCCTTCTGGCAGGAAAGGAAACCCCCAAGGTTGACACTGGTTTGGGGGTAAGCCCCATGGGGTACCTCTGTTCATCTGGGTCACATCCTTGCTCACAGAAGCCCCAGATGGCTCAGTGCTGACCAGTTCTGACCTATTCTGTCTCAAGGCTGCTGTGGGGTAAGGGAGGAGGTAATGTTCTGACACTACAGAACTCTGGAAGACACAAAGCCTGGCATCTGGCGGCTGATGCACGCACACAGGGTCGGTGCCAGAACAAGCTGCGTCATCCTGCATACCAGGCACATGCTCTGGGGACACTCTTATCAAAAAGCTGGACTTAAGTGCTCAGGCCCACCTGTGGCTTCTATGCATTAAAGAACATGGACACAGGGGCAAGGCATCATGACCCAAACATGTCTAGCTGACAACATGACACCCTTTTAACCTCATAAGGAGAAAAGTTCAGGATGAACTCGTGATCCGTGTGAGGGCTGAGAACCCCCCTTCCAGGTCTGATGGAGAAGGCAGTCTCCCTGTCAGGGTAGTACTTGATGCTGTCCAGGCTGTAGGTTTCTCCAGGGATTAGAGGCTTCAGGTTGGGTATCGTGATCTGCCAATGGAAGGCCAGCTCCACATCCCTGTGGGGACAACCATGACAATGGACAGCAGATCCGGAGCTACGTCCCAGTTGTATTAGGTCCTCCTACCCATAGCTGCCTGGCCTGCTCCAGGAGTAAGTAGAAAAAGATGAAATAATAGGAACTAATGACATTAAGCTTCAAGTCTTTCCCCTGGAGGAGCATAGAAGGACCCAGGCAAGGGACTACAGGTGGGTCAGGGAACCTAAACTGGAAACCATGTAAAAGAGCCTTCTCTTTTCCACCCATGGGAAATGGAAGTGAGAACTGTAGTGCATTAAGAGAAATGGTTTGGGTTGGGGAGATAGCTCCGTGGCACAAGTGCCTGCCTGGCAAGTGCAAGGTCATGAGGTCAAACCCCAGTTGAGAGAGAGAGAGAGAGAGAGAGAGAGAGAGAGAGAGAGAGAGAAATTGTTGACTTCAGACCATTAAACTGCTCCAATCACTAAACTGCAGGGATATAATATCCCCTGGACATCAGGAAAACCTTCTATAGTATCTCCTCCACATGAGTGTCCAGGGTTGGCCACATCTACCCCTCCCTAGACCTTGTCTCTAGCCATGCATTCCCAGGACAGCTGTGTCCAGAAAGGTAAATGTGTTTGGCTTCCCATAGAAACCGTGACAATTCCATAGTCATAGGAAAAGTAGGAAAAGGAGACTTCATGCATTTCTGACAGGAAATTGTCAATGGAGGAGGGATGACAAGCAAGCAGACCTTTTGTGCTGGGTCACTGAAGCCTGTGTAATGTCTGACAACGGTGGTACTAAATAGGTAGTCAGGAAGTAAATGGCAATGAAAGCTGAACCCACAGACATAATCTCTCTGCCCTAGGCCTTAGATAGCTTCCCCAGCAACAGGGCACTGGTGCAACTTGAGCTCTCTAGAAAAGTTCCTGGCTCAGAATGGGTCAAAGTGATTTAGAAAAGTAACATGCCATCTCCCGCAACTGGCTACTTGTGGCGACTGGGCTCTTCAAATGGGGTTAGTCCCACTGAGGAAGTGTTTACAAATTTTTTTTATTTTAACTGCTTCAAGTTCAAATAGCCGTGTGTGGCTAGTGCCATCTGGATGGAGAGTGTGAATCTAGACCCTTCCATGCGTTCTGAATCTACCATGGGCCTAGAATCCCGCTGGCTTGGAAGGATGCTCCCACTTCCCCTAGAACTCAGGACCCAGTGAGGCAGGAGCAGAGATGCATGTCAGGGTATGCACACAGGGGCCACTCACGTAGCATTTCTGATAATCAGCTGTTTCCTCGATGTGGTCTGAAGGTTTTCAGGCCCAAATCGAATGAAATATTGAGCTGTTAAGTCTGTGAGCTCTCCAGGGTCTGGTTGGCTTCTCTCACCAGAAACATAGATTAGCTCCAAAGCAATGAGCTGCCCGGTTCCTGACAAAGCAGGGTAGTGAGGTCAGTGAAGTCCCACTAAGTTGAAACCAGGACTCTGGCTAAAGGGTTCAGGGGACTCATGCCATCTTCCATAAGCATCCTACCTTGACCAGAGCCCCCAGATGCATACACAGAAAGAAGAGAGAGAGGGAGAGAGAGAGAGAGAGAGAGAGAGAGAGAGAGAGAGAGAGAGAGAGAGAGAGAGAGAAAGAAAGAGGACCCTTAGCACAACACTCAGGTCCCCTCTTCCTCGCAGCCAGCAAGGAGGTGATTTGGGAACCTCACACACAACTGGAAATAGCAGGCATTTGGTTTAATGCCTGCCAAGTGAAAAGATGAACAAGTGGCAAAGAAGGATAGAAAGAAAAGGAGAAGATAAAGGGAAGGGTGGGGGAGGCAGATGGGTGGGCATCTTGGGGCAGTTCAGCAGTGCATGCCTTCCAATCTTACAGGAGCCTCGAGGTGCCTCTGGGGATTTATGTGAGTCACTGGCAATTCCTCAAAGGAGAGCAAAGTGACTTGCAAAGTGAAATAACAAAAGATTTCACCCCAGGTTTCCATCTGCCTTCACTGCAGGTCTCCTTGGGCTGTCCTGGAGGCCATAATGGCTTGGATCTGACCAAAGCAAGGGGCTGAAAACTATAGCCTGGGACCCAGAGACTGCCGCATTCCCAAGGTGCTCCCGGTCGCCAGAGAGTACAGCCACCCTGCGCCAGCCACACCCGCCCAGCAGCACGTGGGAGCCCACCTGCAACCACCAGCTCTTTTATCTGGCAGTTGTCACACAGGATGATGAAGGTCTGTTCTACTCTTCCCATGCTCACTGGTAAAAACAAAACCTGAAGGGAGAATGGACACCCTGTGAGCCTCACTCAGGAACCCCTCCACCTCCCTTCTCCTTTTGTCAGACAGGCACCCCTCTTTGCTCTCAACCTTTCCACCCTCACCTTTTCCTCCCTGCTAGCTTGCCCCAAAGATCAGAGATTTTAACCTAGGCTCCTTTTGCTTCCCACCATAAGGCAGGGAGCATGTTGAAAGGATATGGATGAAAAGTTCAAGAAACAAATGATACATCAACTCATTCCCAATAAAAGAAGCATAAATGAAGAAGACCACCCAGAAGGACAGCTTTTGATTCTTCACACTGGTGGAGCACAGTTAGCTGTCACAAATGCATGGCTGCATTTTCACCAGGGTTTTTTCTGAAAACTCTCCCCTACCCTCAGTCTCTGGTGACCATCATTCTTCTCTTTATTCTAAGAGTTCCACTTTTCGAAATTCAACAGGAAAGTGAGACAATACAACATCTGATTTTCTGTGCCTGGCTTACTTATCAGAACATCATCCAAGTTCATCGTGTTGCTAAAATGACATAATTTGGTTCCTTTTTAAAGGCTGAACAGTATCCTGCTACCTGCTACACATCACACTCTACCCATTCATCCACTGATGGACACCTACATTGGTTATGCTACAAAGAACACAAGAATACAGATGTCCCTTCAACACTTTGATTTCATTTCCATGGATTTTACAACCAATGTTGTGGAGCATATGTAGTTCTAGCTTTAACTTTCTTTTTCGTTTTTTAATTTACTTTTTATTTTTAAAGAGAATAAAAATAATTTTAATAAAACATTAGAAATGACACAGAATTTCAGTAAAGAACATGACAGGAATTAAGCAATGGTTGTTATATAGCAGATTGTCTCTAAATATATACACAGGATAGCTTGGATAATTGTACTGCTGATTTCTACTGTCTATTGAAAGGAACAGTTAATGCTTAATTGTTTTCTACTTTTTAATTTATTGATCAATTTTGTATGCTTGTATCGGATATCTAGTTTTCATTTTTTTGAGAAACCTCTACACTATTTTTTACAACAGTTGCACTAATTTACATTCCCACCACCAGTGTACAGTTGTTCTCTTTTCTCCCCATCTTTGTCAATGCTGGTTACCTTTCATCCTTTTGGTAACAGCTATCCTAACGGACATGACACAGCTCATTGTGGTTTTCACTTGCATTCCCCTGCTGAGTGACATGAAACATTTTTCATATGCTTATTGCCCATTTCTTGTCCTTTTTAAAGAAATGTCTGTGCAGATCCTTTGCCTTTTTTAAAACCAGATTGTTTTTCTTACAATTGTATGGTTTAAATTTCTTACATACTTTAGAATTTAACCCCTTGTTAAATATTTCAAGGTTAGGATCTTCACTGCTTATGCAATATTTTCTCCATTCCACAGACCACTTCTTTACTCTGTTATTGTTTTCCTTTGCTGTACAAGCTTTTTGGTAATTCCATTTCACTCTTTCTATCAATGTTTTCCTTGTGCTAAAGCTTTTCCCTTGCTTTCTCCTAGTAGTTTTATAGCTTCAAATCCTATATATAAAACTTTTTAATCCATTTTGAATTAAATTTTGAATATGGTATCAGGAAACAGTCTAATTTTCATTCTAATAAAGTTATTGATGCCACAACTTGATTTTCTTCAAAATAATGTAGAGAGGCAGAGTGGAAGTTGGTTGGAGGATATGGAGAGGGTAGATATAATTGGTGAAGAGCCGCTCACTGAGGAAGCTGACAAATAAGTACAAGAGTGATCATTAAAGCATTCTCTTTACTTTTGTATATGCTTAACAACATCCATGTTAATCATTATTTTAGTTTTGATAACACACTGTGTGGCAAGGGTGTAAGAAAATAGGCATTATTGCATATTGTTTGAGCTATGAGGTGGCACCATGCACATGGTGAGGACTTTAGCAACTCATTTCACCACTATGAAAGCTTGAACCCAAGAGTCCACAAACCTGCTTCAGAGACAATACTATGGCTAGATTTATACTTGGATAAAATGACATATGCATGTATGTATGTATGCATGTATGTCTGCATGTACATATGTGTAAGTTACTTATTGAGATAGCTGAAGATCAGGGGGAAAAAAATCTTCTGTCTTGTTATTTCCTTGTCACTGGGTCAAAATACCTGGCACACACAAGTAAAAGAAGAAAAAGTTTATTTTAGCTCCTAATGTGTCAATATTTCAGTCCATAGTCAGCTCGGTCCAAAGCAGAGATATAGTTCTAGGTGTAGCGGAGGAGAAACAGCACATTCTTTATGGCCCTTTATATTCCATCCAGCATAGAAATCTATTGATTGGAACCACCCACATCCAAGGTGGACCTTCCATTATCCACAACCAGAACCATGCTAAGCAAATTTAGTTATCCCACACCCTTAATCCCAGTATCACGCACTCATGAGCCAGCCTTTTCGCAAAAGCCTCACATATGAATGCATGAGGCTTTGAGGGGACATCTAGATACAAACTGTAACATATTCATACCTATCAGTAGGGTACTAACAAGCTAAATTAATGCTATGCAGTTGTAAAAAAAAAAAGCATGAAAATGATCTCTATGACAATGTTAAATGGAAAACACAAACTGCACAACAGAGTATAGAGCAGGCACTACTACGTAAAAGAAAGAAGAAAACAAAAACCCATGTGCAGTTACTTACTTAGCCTACAATATCCCTGGAAGGCTCACAGAAAACTGGTGAGTGTGTGGGTGGGTATGCAGGTGGCCACTGGGATGGGGAGAGGAGTAGGGAGGAAAGGAAGCACTTCTCTGCTTCCCTATTTTCTTCTATCTTTGGATTTCCAACTATTTATTTATTATTTGGAAACATGAATAAATTTTAAAGCACAAGGCAAATAACCAATAAACAAAACACATAGCACATGCAAAGGGAGAAACCTACCCAATTCTCTCACTGCTTCCCAATGAGTTTTGATGCTGCCTTCTTTGTTTCCTTGGGTCACTCCCAAGCTAACAATATGGATAAGAAACATTCAGACCTCATGATGGGAATGTTAGGCTTGTCTACATTTGCTTTGTGAGAGAAATCATAAGGTAATTAAGTTAGATCACCTCGCAGAAAGCAAGAATACACACCTATCAGGAATCCACTAAAGCAGGAACCTAGGATAGGAGTAGACATTGGGTCATGAAAACACAGAACCAAATGCTTGCTTAAAAAAAGGAAATGCTTTCATGCTACAGTTGAGAGCAGAAATGAGCAATCATAAAAAAAAAAGGGATATATGCCAATGTCTAGCCACCTACCTCCAATAATATGGAAAGTCCCGGGGCCAGCTCAAACATTGAAGGCCTGACTCCAAAGGGAGGCCGTCCAACAAAGCCACTGCTTGACGTAGTCTTAAGAAAAGCAGAAAATTATATGATGGTGTGCAAGAAATTATAAGATCCTCAAATTAAAATCTTTTCTCCTCCAAACATCTGCCTCCCTGCTTGAAGGACCTTAAGATTCATCCAGAGCCAACTCAATGAAGAAACTACAACCCACCCATCTGGCACACATTTAGTTAACCTTTACCAAGCACCAGATGAGTTTGAAGGTTAAGAACAAGTAAGGCACAGAGTGCCTGTAAAGAGCTAACTCCTGGCAGGAGGTGCAAAGAATACCATCACCATGTGATCGGGGCACACACAGGACATGCAAGTGGGCTCTCCCACATAACAGGGAGCTCCTCCTCAGCACCCCGGGTCAGCGGTGGTGGTACATGTCTGCCCCCATTGCCAGTGCACCCTTGGCTAGAATGAGCTCCTGGATCACAAGGGCAGCTGACATTTGTTAGCAGAGCTGCAGCCCCACTCCTGCAAAGAAGACACTGAGTGTGCAGACACAAACCTAGGCCTAGAAGACCCTGGCAGGTGGCAAAAATGAGTAAAATGTGTTTCTTAGGTCATGGGACCTCTGAATCTGTTACAAGCTTCTGGACACAGAGTTCAGAGCAGTTTCCCTACTGTCAGATAAATTACCATACCTTTGATGATCAATGGTGTCAGGCTGGTGCTGCCTGGCAGTGGGAGACTCAAGCAACAGGACCAAGCGCACAGGCCCTAGCTGCCAGCCCCAGCTAACAGGGTCACAGTGAGTCCTGGCCCAGGCCTGCATAGCTTTCAATGTTCCAGAGACCAGAATTGCATATGTATATGTGAAATCTCCCCCACTTTAAGGCTTGGCTCGAAAGTATTTTTAAGCCCTGTGCCAAATGAATAGCAACAAAATTCAGCCAAAGAGCTGCCAAGCTGTGGCCTCTGATAGTCGGACATTTGTTATATAATGAGGGAGTGCATGAGTGTGTGAAGCCACACTGGAGCCTGGCCTTGAAGGTAAGAGAGATAATATATACCTGCCTGGGGTCAAACAGGTGTTAGTGGGAAGCATCAGAGTCCTAGACTCTACAGATATCTATTCTCTCTGGGACCTGGCAGTTGGACAGAGTAAATGATGTTGTCCTTCTCAGTATTTCCAATCATGGAACTATCCAGCATCTCCCTGAAGGGGTTATTTCCTTCAATGGAAATTTCCTGGTAGTGATGCATGGTCACTCACCTTGAAGCTTATCGGTGGCCAGATCTCTTTGGGCATAATGTAGAACTTGCCAGTGCTGAAGCCTACGTTTCTGCACATGAATTTGGTTATCTTTATTCCTCCAATGAGGCAGTAACCACAGTCCAACACCGGTGACACTGCAGTCATGAAAAAGATGTGTAAGAAGACAACATGTCACTCAGGCAGGGCTCTGTTGTCACCATTCCCCTGAAGTCCAGCCAGAGCTCACAGCAGCTATGGAATGAACTGAGAGCCCCCGCTGAGCACCCAGGGCAAAGAATGAATGGGGACATGGCCTGACCCCAACACACTTCAGCTCTGCCCAAGCTGCTGTTGGGCCACATGGCAGTGGGGCCATGGGACTCCATCCACTCCTGGATAGAACAGTGACAGGCCAGTAGCCACTGTGGCCTCAGCCAAGATCAGCATGCCCTGGGGTTGTGGCAGAACTGAGGAGGGTCAGAGACCCAACTTCTGCTGTGCACAGCTGAAGAGGCTTAGCACAGAAGGAGCTTATCTGGGGCACCCCTCCCCTAACCACAGACACAACATCTATCACAGGCCCCTCAGAGTGCCCAGGCATGTCTTCCTTGCTTCCTCATAGCCCAGGCCACTCAGGTGTCCACCAGCCAGCAATGCTTATGCTGGAGATACCTGGGCTGCAGCCTCCTCCCCTGCTGGGTCAGTCTCCACTGGGAACACCAAATGCAAACAAGAAATATGAGACCTGACCCTGGCAGATGGTGCAGAAGCAGCTAGCAGGTTTCTTAGGACTTCAGAATCCCTGCCCAAGAGGGCCAAGCTGTATGGCTGCTACCAGGAAGCCCCAAGAGGCAGACAATCCTCGTAGGGAATCTCCGACTCTGACTGGATCCCTGAGTAAGGTGTAACACAAACTCACAGGTCAGCACAGGGGGTGGTCTCCGGGCCTGCAGGGGGATCAGGAGCTTGTGGGCTGACTGGGTCTCCACTAAAATAAAATCATCAAAATCCCCAAGACAGTCAGGAATAAACTGAACAGCGAACTGGCAGGTCATTCCAGGAGCCACCATCCCACCTTTTCCTGGAAACATTCCTGTGCAGGACAAAAGCAATGGGTGAGAACAGAGACCAGCACTCACCTGTGTTGGACTCAGCTGCCTCAAAGGGTAAACACAGCTGGGGCTGGCTGGCAGATTCAAAGCCACTGAGCCAATGTCAGGCAAATGGCAGAGCCCCTAGGGCAGGGACTCCAGGGAAAACATCAGGTCCCAAAGGGGTGTGAGATGGTCCATCTGGAATGGTCCAGTAGAGCCTTGCCTGAGTCTATGGCTTAGAATTTATCCCATGGGCAGCAGAGAATCCTTTGAGATTTCTGAGCAGAGTGACAGGGATGGAGTTGTTGGCAAGGAAGCTGGAAGACTGGTTGGAGACTGGCACGGTGGAGTGACCAATGGGGAGGCCCTGCCATAGGCTGTGATAGCATGAAGGGGGAAATGGTAGAGCCAGAGCCTGGAGGGAGGGGATCGGGAAAGAGGAACTGTCAAGATGGTAAGACCCTATGGGAGGAGGGCAGGCTCTCAGCAACTGGTGAGGGACAAGAGGATGTGCTCAGCACAGGAGCAGAGCCATCCGGGCTTTGGGGGTCAGTAACTGCAGCTGACCCACCACATAGCTTGAGGCTGTCAAAGAAGGTGTCTTGGGGGCTGGGGAGATAGCTCCGTGGCACAAGTGCCTGCCTAGCAAGTGCAAGGTCATGAGTTCGAACCCCAGTCCCGCAAACAAAAAAAGATGTCTCACTGAACTCACCCAACCCCAGAGCAAAGTATGGAGTAGAAGGCGGGATGACACGCAGGTAGCGGCTCGATGCAGTAGTATTCTGTAGCGCGACCATCATCTGTCCAAAAGGGAAAAGTCGTCTCTTAGCAACATTTAAGGACGCAGTGCTGCTGGGCATCGTGGCACAGGCCTGTACTCTCAGCACTCAGGAGGCTTTGGCAGGAAGATTGCCACAAGTTTGAGGCCAGCCTAAACTACATAGTGAGAACCTTTCTCAAAACTAGATAGATAGATAGATAGATAGATAGATAGATAGATAGATAGATAGATAGATACATACATACATACATACATACATACATACATACATA
>PVKN010016379.1:0-17922 GCA_004027915.1 Capromys pilorides | reverse complement strand
CTCCTCCTCCTTCTTTTAGTCAAGGTCTTGCTGCGCACTTCGGGCTGGTCTTGTGCTCACGTTTTCTAGCTCCCAGGCTGGTGTCAAACTTGGAGGGATCCTCCTGTCTCAACCTCCTGAGTGCTGGGATTCCAGCTGTGCACCACCATGCCTGGTTCCAGTGCCAGCATGGTATATGGGACCATGAATCAAACTAGGGACAATGGGGGCCAGGGAGATAGCTCCGCGGCACAAGTGCCTGCCTAGCAAGTGCAAGGTCGTGAGTTCAAATCCTGATCCCACAAAAAAAAAAAAAAAAAAACCTATAGCCGCTGTGCTTGCCAGGCCCACACCCATGCCTCGGAGTCATCTCTCCAGCGCCAAGCGTTCCAGCTCCTCTGTGGGAAACACTGAAGGAGGTAGGAAGAGGTCTGGGAAAGCAAGACAGTTGGCTCAGGGGACAATGTGTTGGATTTCATCTTACTTGGTTGTGACTAGCCTCAGTGGCCTTGAGTCAAAAAAGTCTCTGACAAGTCCTGAAGTTGAAACCCGGCTTCATGTGGGTACAGCTCCTTGGCTTCAGTGCACTGGGTGTGAGGTCTGCTTTCTGCAGGACACCTGCATTGAAGAAGTGGCTTCTGCCCCATCAGGGGTGGGTGCTGCTGCACCCGAACCTCCCAGAATCAGATCCTTCTGGTCAGCTGAAAGCCCCTCGGAGCTGAGAGTGAGGAAAGACTCCCCCAGCTTCCTTCACCTCTAGCTCCTCGAAGATCCAGGGGCATGAATTCCTCAGCAGCCCCTGCCAAGGCAGCTGGGTTCATACTCAGACTTCGCAAGTGCACAGCTCCCCCACATGGTGCGAACCTGTCAAGAGCTGCTTCCCACCAGGTTGCAGCTGAGCAGCAGGGCATCCGCATCAGGAACACATGGTTCATGGCCTCCTCAAGGGCAGTGGAGGCCGCAGTGACAGCATCTGGGTCCCAATGTCACAGACCCTCAGGTGCAAGGTACAGCCCTGCACGCGGCTCCTCTCTGGGCCCCACCTATTCGCAGCTCAACCTCCTGCCCCAATCCCTGCCCCAGGATAGCTCCACCCTTAAGGCCACGCCTGTTCTGGAGGCTCAGTGCCCTCCTCTCCCCATTCACCCAAGAGCCACCATGGCTCTTCTCCTGAGCCACGCTGCAGGAGCCCTGATCATCTCTAGTTACTACTGTATGCGCACATTTGAGACCCTGATTACAGGCCCTCCCCCTCCCACAAAGCCAGGTGCAGTGACAGAGAAGGCAGGTAGCTAGTGATTTTATTTGTATGATTTGTACAGTTAGTGCTCACAAGTATAATAGTTTCGACAGAGCAGCCAAGAAAAAGACATCAGAAAAGCTGGGAACTCAGCATACTCTCCCTGACCCAGAAAGGCACATGTAGAAATTCTCCCACGGTATCAATGCCAGCCAGCCCTCCACATCTGCATGAAGCCCCTTAGGCCGCACAGCAAAATAAGCCACTTGGGTCAAGAATGTGTGGCCATGGCTGGCACAGCAGATGGCAGAGGAGCGGGGGCCCCCGACCAGCTCCAAGTGGTGCAAGGAAGAGATGTGTGCAGTCACTATGAGGAAAGGCTTCTACAGCCACCAGCATCGTGGGCTACATGCATCACAGTGACAGTTTCTTTTTAACATTAATTCAAGATGAGAAAAAGACAGAACAGATCTGATCTGGACAGCTGGGCACTGGCACACAACCAAAGCTGGGCATGGACTGGAAATTTATTCCACCCACCTGAGAATCCAGAAGATTCCACCTCAGTGTGCCTAGAACAGTGAATATTTCCCGAGTGAGAGCAAAGTGTCAAATGAGCCAATCCTGCTCTTAAGCAGAAGCATGGATGATACACTATTAGTTTTCCCACACCACAGCATTTCACAGTCAAGAATCCCTGTGATACGTCAGTTTTCTAAAGGTGGAGAGCAAAAGAAAACAGAGGCACAGGGCTGGCACTACACCAGAGACAGTGCCCATCTATGTAGGAAACGCATCGGCAAAGGATGCACCACGCAAATGCGGGAATCCATTAAACTGACGAGAGTGGGGGCAGTGGCTGGAGACTCGAGATCTGAGCACTCGGGAAGTAAAATGCTCCTGGGTCCCTCTCCATCCTTGCTGGGCAGGACAGCAGGGAAGGAATAACCACCCATCCAAAGTCACCTCTGGCTTCCATTCCTGGGAAGCCACATCCCTAGCCACAGGGCACATCCACAAAGGGCAAGCAAGGGGTGTCCCTAGCCCAAAGCTCAAAGCAGCCACAACTCCCAGCGAATGTCTCTGTGACAAACTGCCACTTCCTCCAGTGCCTGGAGAGCACAAACGGCAGCACGGTGAAGTCACTGGCCAGGTCCAGCAAGCTGCCATGGGCTGGGTACGCCCTCAGGAGCCTTCCCCAGGGACAGGACAGTGAACAACAACCAACAAGGGACACTCTTGGTGCTCAAGGAGAGCAGTTGACATGGAGAGCAGATGAGAAAGTCAGTGCCCACTTCCCTGAGAAAGTCCAGGTCCACCGGTCAGCGAGGGGTGACTACGAAGTCTGCACTGCTCGACACGCTATTTCACGTAAGTTCTCTCAGCAAGTGGACAGCAGAGATTGGCGCCATCCTGAAGACACAGACCACTAAGGGGCGCGGTCACTTCCTCTAGCTACAATTAAACCCAGCTCAGCTGAAGCCACAGTCATGGTCCTGCCCCCTCGGCCATCGTGCCTCCTGACTCACTACTGCTCCCACGAGAGAGAGCAGGGTAAGTAAATTCCCATTCTAGGTATAAAGACACAATGAGCTCTCGTTATACCTACACATAGAAGCTACAGCTGCAAACACAATTTTGCAAAATTGAGCTGTTTATGGATTTAACTGTTCTCCTTTGCTCCCAAACAAAATTAAAGGTTTATTTTATTTAAATGAATACAAAAGCTACCTGGGAATGTTATTTCAAAGTGAGGAAAAACTACTGATGAGAAAGAGAAAGAAGAAAGAGAGGAGGGTGGGGACAGAGGGACCAGAGAGGAAGGGGAGAGGGTGAAGCTCCAGAACCAGGTGCAGAAGAAGAATCTGCAGACAGACACTGTGCTGCTCCAGGCAGCAGTGGGCTTGGGCCTGCTTTCCACAGACCCCGCGCCCTGACCTGTGATGCTGCCTGGGCCACAGATGTTCTCGCCACATTGTGCCATGTTTGTTTGATGTTACACACAATCACAGAAACCAAAAAAGAAGTTGCCTGTCTCTGTCCACCCGGGAAGACCCCCTGGCCTGAGCTGAGCTGCTGGCAGCAGGGCTCAGAGCTCAGGAGGTTCTTGGCTTGAGCCTGCAGTGACAGGAGGACAGCACTGAGGCATAGGATTTAGGGAAACAACATTCCTGGCGACGCGAGTCCCAGGGCAGGAGCCACCCCACAGCAGCTAGAGCGAGCAGGCTTCATTCCTGGGCACCGGACGGCACCTCTGTGCTCTGGCCTCCTGGGGCACTCTGCTAGTCCACCAGAGAGGCAGCCACATCACTCCCAGGGTGCTGCACCTGCCAGCAGCCTCCCTCCCTGAGCCTCTAACTTGTGCTGGTCCTTGTGCACACAGTAGGACCACAGGTAGTACAAGCATCCAGGACAGATGGGGGGGGCACCACCTTGAACAGAGTCCGCTGCAGAAAACGTACACCGCGGAGAGCGTGTGCACAGCACTGAGACAGCGCATTTCAGTTGCATCTGGAGAGATGCATTCCAGCACAGACTTCAAGCAGCTCAGGGAAAGGAAGTGCAAATTAACACAACAGAGAATGACTCCCCGCTCAGACCCGTGAACTTTGCTCAAATAGAAGACACAACCTGCGAGAGCACAGTTTCACACTGAGGCATACACAGCTTTCTCCCATTATAAAAATAGAGTAGGAACAGAGAAAAGTATC
Organism: Capromys pilorides; assembly: GCA_004027915.1. Lineage (NCBI taxonomy): Eukaryota > Metazoa > Chordata > Mammalia > Rodentia > Capromyidae > Capromys > Capromys pilorides. The sequence goes on along the minus strand of PVKN010016379.1, from coordinate 13,992 downwards.
TTCTCTTAGATATCCCCCCACCCCCAACTTTTATTTTGTGGTACCAGAAATCAAACTTGGGGGACTTTGTGCTTGCCAGGCAGGTGCTTATGCCATTGAGCTACATCCCAGCCCCTCTCCCATTCTCTTGTCTATTGCTTTGGTTCCTATGCAGTCTAATTTCTACTGCAAACATTTTTAATTCTGTAATGAATCTAACCCCTCAGAGGAGCATGGGAGAACTGAGGGCAGTGCTGAATACACACCCAGTGGTCCTGTGAGAGCGCCATGAGGAGGTGGTGTCTGTCCACCAGCTTCCCGTCCTATAACCACTGTCTGGGGCAAATCAATGTAAGAGAAAGGAAGACACACTTTGCTCGTAGCCTCTGTGGCCTCAGGGCGTGGCCAGGCCCCACTGCTTCACATCTGTGGGGAGGTCATGTGTTACCCCGGAGCTCATGCAGAGCGCAGAGTGGAGGAGGAGGGCCAGGTCCCAACATTCCCTTCGCTACACAGCCTCACAGGATGGACGACTTCCAGCCAGGCCCCACAACTGGGGAGCAGGACCCAGGCTTTAGAGCCACTCTTCCCAACCACTGCCACGGCCAGGGAAGTGTATTCTGACCCACAGCTACCTCAGCTACCCAGGAAGCACGGAAAGCCACAAACCCCATGAGATCGAAAAATCAACGAACTTCAAACTCTGATTTCACCTTTTCAAGTCCAAGAAATGCTCAAGGCCTCAGCCTTGGGGTTCCAGTCATTTCAAGCTCTCACACACATTGCTTCCCAAGTAGATCTAATAGAAAAACCCAAGCTAAGACCTTCAGGCAACTCCTGGATATCTACTCTCTTAATCATGGACTCTCCACCTGTCTTTTTTTGCTTATTTAAAATTACCCATTAAGTGATACACTCAAAGAATTATATAAAGCTGGTGTGATGTGCCCATATACCAATATATTGGTATATAAATCAATATATTGATATATCAATAGCAGCAACCTGGATCTATCTGCACTTCTTAAATAAGTAGCAAGGTCTGTTCTAAAACACAGAGCCACAACCATCTCTGAGAGCAAAACAGAATTGCCACTTTTCAGACACATCATCTTTCTATCCTGAAAGAAGAAAATACGTCCCTGTGAAAACGCAAGTTTCTTTCCTTAACTGGAAAACAACAGCCTTCCCACGTCCTGACACTCCTGCTCCTGCCCACCTCAGAGATGCTCTCCCACTGAAGGTCACTGGGGCAAGAAAGGAAGGACTTACAATTGAAGATGGCCGGAGGTGGATGCTCAGTCACCAGGAGGCAGTTTTCCTCATCACTGTTGTCCCCACAGTCATTCTGTTGGTTACAGACCAGTGAGCCAAGATACAAGCACTTCCCGCTGGAACAGGTGAATTTGCACTCTGAAAAAGTACAACAGGAAGCATGACGCCGTCAATGCAAGTTTGGTGCACGAGTCATCACTGTCACCAGTTTTCCCCCTTCTCAGGCCATGCTGGTTTGGGGACTGACATTATCTGGAGACCCCAGGACACCAGACTCCAAGGAGGAAGACCACTTACGGACCTTCCTTCTCTGAAATGCAGGAGACAGCCACAGTCCAAGGCTGCAAAACCACCACAGCACCGTGAGGCATACGGATGCTCTCTGCCTTTCCCCACCTGCCCTGAAGTTGTGCTCAGTTATCCTTCTGGAAACATCCCTGGAGTGGTCCACACCTCCAAGGAAGATAAAGCCTGCTGGCTGGTAGCGCTCTGCAGAGCTCAGGACTCCAGACTGACTGGAGGATACTTGTCAGTTCCACTTCTAACTTGCCACATCACAGTGACACCTGGCGAAGTACTTAAAGCTCTGGTGTTCATTATCTCATACCCAAGAATAGCCAATTTCAACCACATCAAGGATGGCACTGATCTTATAATGTAAAATGTGGGGAAACGATGCGTGATTTCTGCACCCTAAAGTGGCATCTGTGCCCACCGCCACAGTGGGAAAATACAGAAATGTACAGAGCCTACAGCCAAATCCTTGTAGGCCATGTTGAACAGATCCCCCAAGTCTGTACAAATCCATATCTGGAAAGAAAAGTCACATGAGAATGCTAAAAATAAACTTGTAGACTTACTACTGACGTCGGCAATCAGGATATGGAAAGTTAAACACCGATAGGAAAGTGACCATAAAGGCCTTGTACTGATCTCCTACAAGGGGCATCCTCTCACACTCGCCGAGGCTCCTCCAACAAACACCCACTGGAACTAGCAGGACACACACACAAAACACTCATGGCGCGATGGCTGCACCAAGAGCCTGGGAGTCCAGGCCCCCAGCCGCACCGACTGTCACAGCCCCTCCCACCCAGGCCTAGCTCAGTTTCATCTGTCTGCAGCAGGGGTTGCAGCCAGGCTCAAGTCCGAGATCCTCACTGCTAGCCAGCATCAGCCCGCCCAGGCCTCTCCCAGTCACGCCGACCACACAGGGTTGCACTGCACAGGGCTGTACTGGACCAGCCTGTCCATTCCTGAAGTGTACCTGCGACCTACACAGAGAACACCTTTCTCTGTTGAAAAGAGGTGGGGCCCACAGCCTCCAAGTACTCTTGTGAGCATATGAGGCGGACTACAATTTCATCTACATCCTAAAAGACCACAGAACAAGAGGCCAACAGAGCCCCTGACTTCACTTACAGTAACCAGCTCAGCCCCAATGCACACCCACAGCCAGCACTGCCAGGGTAGATCTGCATGCTAACCAGGCAGATCATGAAACCACTGCTGGTCCAAACACCCCTCCCACAGGTGGAAGACTAGAATTCGGTTCTTGAAATCACATTCATGATTGCTTTTTTTTAACTTAATGGGAAAACTGATGTCAAAGAAAAAACCTATGTTCCTTTCTAAAAGAAATGTTGAACTTCAGGGTAATACCAAATATAAAAACAACATTAACCAAAAATATATATCCTTAGTGTTGCTGAAATAACACTGAGAAAAAGGAAGAATAAACTAATCATTGAGTCAAACTCAAATGGAAAAGTTGACCATTTCAGGGGTCTGAAAGGTTGTGAAGTGAGACTATACTACTGAAATTTATGTGGAACTTTAATCCAGCAGGGAAAGGAAATGCCCATCACATTCATTTCAATTTGTCTGAGGAAGGCATATCTATAATAACAACATATTTTCAACAGAATGAAATCCTTCAGTAGAATCATTCATTCATTCCTGTAACCAGTAGGCTGCCCTTCTTCATCATGCACTAGGTACTGAGATGTAGACAGAATTGAAAGAGACTTCAAAAAGTTTACACTGCGAATTGTTCCCAACTGTAAACAGCAATTAACTCATCCTCAGAATCTTCCCAAGATCACACATGTTCCTTATGTCCTTCATACTTAAGAGTGGCCCCAGCCTGTAACAGGCACCAGGCAGTACCACAACACACAGTGAAGAGCCTACAGTGAAAAAAGCCCTATGGCACAACTTGGGCAGATATTATTACTGCATCTTATTCCCCTTTGCCCCCTCCCACCACTCAGCCTCTGAGTTTCCGACTCTGCCTTTCCAAGCTCCAGATTCACCCACAGTGCCCACCCACACACCCAGCCAAGTCTTCAGCATGGCTGGTCTTGTCCCTCAGCTTCATGTTACTGGGAAGGCCCCATGGGGCTTGTTGGCTCAGGAAGCACTTCCTTCTTATGTAATAGAACTATAAATACCAGCCCAAAGAATTTCAAATTCATACAACTTAAATCCTCTTGGTGGTGAACCATTAGCCTGACACCAACCAAAGGTCCATCCACTTGAAGCAAACTGAGCTACAACTCTGAATCCACTAATTTCCTGATGTGATACAGAAAATGCTAGAAGACTGCGACAATGCTGTGAAATATCACAGCTAATATAAATGCCAGAGCGAAGCTGCAGGCCAGTGTAGAACACCTGCCCAAGTCAACAGACCAGACATTGACAGAGGTTGGCTTCCAGCTCGTTCCTGACTCGCCCTCAAAGGCCAGCTCCACCTCTTGGTACTGAGAAGCTCAGGGTACGCATCCTCTAGCACACAGGTTACTATGGAGTTTTGGTCAATGCGTCCTTCACTGGTGCCTAAAAGAAAGGCTGTCACCTGGGACTCCTGTCCCCTGAGGGGACTCCAGAACATCGAGGGTGTCTGATGGGTGGGCAGGTGAGGACAGCTGGCCTCGAGAAGCAGCAGCCCATTTATCCTGAGCCCTCTCCTTGCCCCCTGTTCAAATGTTTAGCTGGTGTCTGCTAACATGCAAAAAGAAACCTCTCGGAGTAGTCAGGAGTTCAGGTACTTCCTGGACACGGGGCTACTCAGCAGGCTCTGTTCTGTGCATGGAGCCATTTGGAAACTGAGGAACCAAAGCAGTCTGACCCCCAAACAATACTTTCACACCCCTGCTCTAGGATACACCTTCAAAGGAGTACAGCTAACGCCAAAGAAAAAAGACAGAAAAATAAATTTAAAATAAAAATAAAATTCACAATGTTCTGTCCATCTTTCATGGAACTCACTGAGGATTTCGGACAGTCCAGAAACTGAAGGAGATGAAGGAATGTTAAGCATTAGAAACATCTGGAAACAAAGCCATGATTATTTCATATGATGATATTAGAATGGACCAAAGAAGGGAATGCTCAGGGGCCATAGATTTACTAAACCAATTTGTAGTATTTAAATAATTCTTCTTCTTAAAAATAGACAGCTGGGGAGTTAGCTTGGTGGTCTAAACACCTGCCTGGCAAGCACAAGGACCAAGGTTAATTCCTCAGTACTCCATGTCGTGCAGGTCCTGAAACCCGGAGAGTGCTATGCTGGCCCGGAAACCAGGTGTGGTGGCACATGCCTATAATCTCAGTGCAGGGGAGACTGAGACAGGAGGATCACTTCAAGTCTGAGTTATGTAGGGAGACACTGCATCAAATAAATTAATCAAATAAAAATTAAAAATTTTTAAAATTAGAACTTTTAACATTTTTTAAATGACAGTGCATCCCACGGATCTATTTCTTGCTTCAATGGTGTTTGGACGGAACAAATCCAGGGACTCCCTCTTTCATCTTCCACCCACCTTCCAGGTACAAATTTCAGAACCATCTTCTTGCCCATCTCCCCCTTCCAAAGGACCGGACAACACCATTCTTTTGTAGGTAGCTCCTCATTGCTGACCAGCCCTGACCTCTCAGATTCGTCTTAATTATTCCACTGAGGTGGAGGCTGCTGTCAACCGCTTCGTGAACCTCCATCTGCAGGCCTCCTATTCCTACCTCTCTCCAGGTGTGGGCCATTTCTTCTGAGAGCTGGCCAAGGAGAGGGTGCCAAGCATCTCTTGAAGATGCAAAACCAGCGCAGCGGCCGTGTTCTCTTTCAAGATGTGCAGAAACAATCTGAAGATGAGTGGGGTAAAACATTGGATGCCATGGAAGCTGCCCTGGCCCTGGAGAGGAACCTGAACCAAGCTCTTCTGGACCTTCATGCCTGGGGCTCCGCCAAGACCGACCCCCGTAACTGTGATTTCCTGGAGAACCGCTTCCTAGAGGAGGAGGTGAAGCCCATCATGAAGACAAGTGACCACCTCGCCACCCTCCGCAGGCTGGCAGGCCCCAGGCTGGGCTGGGCGAGGACCTCCGTGAAAGGCTCACCCTGAAGCACAACTAGGAGGTAACAGGGCCTGGAAGTCTCTGAGGGGCTCCTGCATCACCTGGCATCAGGGCTCTGGCCTAACCCTTCCCTCTAGCCCTCAGCCCCCTTCTGGAGCCCCCTCCCAAATCTTGTACCAAAAGAAAGTACACCCTGTTGCAGCAAAATAAATAAATAAAATTGTAAAAATGGTATTTCTATCATAAGGTTCTTATAAAAATGCCAGAATCAACGAAAGATTTTTAGAACCACTATACATACTTCTAGTAGTCCCAGAATTCACCCCATATGTAGGAGTGAATCATCATGGTCTTCATGCCAGGGGGGACCTGGAACACCCTCATCCAACTCCTCACCTTACAGAGGGGCAGAAGTCCTGGAGGAATCACCGCTCCAGGTAAAGCTGGCATAGAGTTGAAAAGAAAACTTCTCCATCCTGAAAATCATTCTAACTGAGCACAAGTTAGTATTAACCAGCCAGGCACACCATGTGAGAGGAGAGAAAGGAAAAGAATAATTGCAGATATGAGAATTTCCTAATATCTTATTGTCCTTGAAAAATCAAGCAATTTTAAGAGTCCTGAAACCCAGAAATAAATGGAATATCCTAGTATTTTCTGTGAATTCTTAAACTTATTTATAAAAATGTTAAGGAACCACAGTTTAACAATCTGACTAATCTAATCCTCCATTTAGGGTTAAAAGATAAATGTTCAATCATACTTTACAGAACAAATTTGCTTTTCAGAGACTAAATTTAATCCACTTGGTAGAGTAAACATGCCATTACTTAAAGGGCTACAAAAAGTCACTCTCAAGCGTTCTCACTCTTTTAAAAGCCTTACTTTTCACAGATACAATCTCAGTCACAAAATGAGGACCTATGCACAGCCTCGCATCTCAGCTGCGGCAGCAGCCTTTCCTGCGAATTGGCGAGGCGGTCCACGTTAGTTATTTCTGTTACAATTCATATAGCAGCACTGCCACTTCTACCATCCACAGACCCGCAAGCCAGCAGCGATTCTGGTTCCACCAGTTCTGATGGGACCGTCTACAGCACGCTCTCGGTAGCCACGGCTTCTCAGTAAACGTACGTGGTAAAAGACTTTAGAGGTCACACTTACTTGTTAGTGAAGTACAAGTAAAGAATAGGTTTCTAAGTTACATAAATAATTTCATCATGCCCAATGCATGCTTGCATTTCCCAGCATAGAGACGAAAGCGGTAGTTTTCATCAATTTACACAGAAATCTACGCTGCCTGTTCCCACACCAGGTATATGACTTGCTATAATAAAAAGACACTGCAGTAAAGATGGAAAGACAAAAATACATGACCCAGAGAGTCAGGGAGAAGGGGCAACATCTGTGACATGAGCTTTCAGGACTGGTCACTGAACTGGCTACCAAGCCAGGAAGCCCCCAAAGCCATTGTGGGTACAAGGTATGCCATGATAGCAGCCCACCGTCCATTGCTGGGAACAGGCTTTATTCTATTTTGTCAATGTTGCTTCATGACAGTGTGGAGGCTCTCTAGACACGCAAGCTAGCAGCAAGGACAAGGGTCCCACACTGTCACTTCCTGTGTCGCCAAAGCCAGAACCACAGCATTCACAAATAGCACTTCAGCTAGCTTTGGCGATAAAGCTTTGAGAACCTTCAGAAATGAAATGGCATTAATTTGGGGCAAATCGTAAAGATCAGCTTTTGCCAGCCTGCTGAGGACACAGATGTGCACACTGTGCTGCGACATTTCCAGCGCAAGTAGACATGGCAAGCAAACAGAGGGAGACCCGATGCCAGTACGCCTCGCCTCCACATGCTCTGCTCACTCATACTTTGCACCAGGACATTCGGTCCTCATGCCGCAATGAGGCTGACATTTCTGGACACAAACTCAAATCAGAGGTGAACTTAATTTGAAGGCTTAAGTTCTATGTAATGAATTAAATAACCCCATCCACATTTAACAAAAGCTTGATCTTCAGTAATGCTACTGAAGCTGCAGCTATTCCCAGAAATTGACCAGATAACAGGGTGCTTACCCACATAATAAGATTAACACAGAAGACCCTCCCACCCCAAATGGTAACCAAGTTTGTTTAAGAATTCAGTCCAGGGGCCAGCGAGATGGCTCAGCAGTCTAGAGCGCTTGCTTAGGCAAGCTTAGGCAACCACATGGTCGCGGCACCACATGCTGCGCCAGCCCTACCCCCAGGGCAGGCTAAGCCAGCCATAATATATATATATAAAAAAAAAAATTCAGTCCAGTGAGTGATAAGGCCTATCACTCTCATTTTGGTACAGATTATGTTAATGTGTCTCAAAATCTCTGAGAACCTTAAGTAAAAATGTCCAAGGTACTCTCCAAAGTCCAAGGCACTCAGAGACTCTGAATCCTAAATCACCCCTTCCAGCAGCTTTAAAACTTACCCAACTTTCCATTAAAACCCTTTTAGTCCGTAGAACTTTCTCAAGAACTCAGAACAGCAGGTAATCCCACTTCTTTTCTATCTTTCAAGCCAGAGATGAATGGACAACCGTCTCTATGGCTTTGTGTACCTGAGTGGGAGGAGACCCTCTTTCTAACTTCCAAGCAGCATGGCACACAGTGCTGCCAGGACCTTGGGCAGAACTGCTGCAAAGCAATCTGCAGGTTAAAGCCCCAGGGAGAGAGAGAGAGTCTGACAGCCCAAGAGACACGTGGGGCCCTGTGGCTGTCTTCAGATTCTGAGACCACCAGTTTCTTGTGGGTTTAAGTATTATTTTATAATCAGAAAAAATAAAAAGCCAATATAAGGAGGGACATCTCTGAATATCAAATGTTTTCAGAATTCTAAATCCATCAAGATCACACTTTGGGGCAAGTGCAGGGTCCTGAGTTCAATCCCTGGTACTACAGCAAACAAAAACAACAACAACGAAACCCAACACTTTTAAAGGGAATGATGCAATGTTCCCTTCCTATGTCACCACCCAAACAGAAATCCCCTCCATGCCCCAAGCCTACTCCTTGCTCGCACTGCGAAACAAATGCCACGTCAGTCATTTTCTTCCTCGTCAGAGGCTGCACTGAGCATGTGGGTTGGACAGGCTGCTGTGCTGGGTACTTCTGGGCAGAACGCCACCACCTAAGGCAGAGCACAGGGGGCTCAGGCAAAACAGGCTGACATCCCACGTGCCCTGCCAGCTGCTCGACAGATGGACTACAGATGTGCCCTCCAAACTCAGGAGCATTCAAGTATCCGGAGCTCAAGGATGGTTACACCTCTAACGTCTTGTCTCTGCAACATACTGCACACAACATGTGCACGCACAAGTGCACGCACACATGTGAACACACACACACACACCCCTAAGTGTGCACCTGAATTAGAAAGTCCAGCAGGATGGGCCTATGCAAAGAGAAAACACACCCATGTAGCCAGTACTCTGAACAAGGGACAGGAAGGCACAGGAGCAGCTTCTGGGTGCCCCCAGCTTCATTCTTGAAGGGTAGCAGTGGCTACGAAGTGTGCAGACCTTGGAGCTAGGCACCTGGCTATGACGCCCCTCCTGTGCATTGTGGAGGACCCGTAATGGTTCTCAACCAAAGACTGAAGACAGATTATCTAGACAACCAGAGCCAGGGCACCCACTACACACTCACTACAGCTACAACAACATAAACGTCATGAAACCAAGGCTCTGCAAAGCAGCCATGCTCCAGGCCATCACGCGTGCACACCGCAGGTTTGACGACGTCCAGTGCAGGCATGAGCCTGCCGCATGCTCACGCTTCAGCTGCAGCCAGGGACTCTAGAGCCACGCTCTCCACTTCACCTTTCACCTGGCCACCAGAGAGCCCACCACCAGACTGTGCTCTGCAAACCAAGGGGACGAAGCCATCACACCCATCACCCCGAGGGCCAACTCACTGCAAAGGGCTGCCACACAGCTGAGATGGAGAAGAGCCACTGCCAAGACCACCCCAACACTCCCTTTTGCATTACTGGGCTGCTTCTAGGAAAGCACATCTGCCCAGTGTCCAGTGCCTGCAAGTGGGACTCAGAAAGGTCCCACCGAGGAGGGCAGTGCCTGGCCTTGGGCACCACGGTCAGCTCTCTCCAGCCCCCTTCCTAATTATGCCACACCTCTGAGCTCCCAGAAGTGCCCACTGATCTCCTGCACCCAGGGACTTGTTCTGTGTGCAACATGTCCCATGAGCAAAGAAACAATAAAGTAACACAACAGGTTATGGACAAATAAGCACTGGAGAAGAGTTAATACTGATTCAGTGAAACTTAGAGATACACAGGTACTTTGTTAATCACAACCAAATTAACATGGCTGATCAGAGATCTCCTCTGGCCAGCAAAGGAGCTGCATTATCCTGTAAGATTTTCAAGGTGGACAACCACTTCCTGAGGCAGGGCGCCTCCCTGTGGTGAAGGCCCTGGCTCCAGACCCTGGGCTGGGACCAAGCGGCTCCCCAGAGGCGGAGGCCACACTTCACCGTGGACAGCTCTAGACAGAAGTATAACAGGCTCAGCAATGTGGCTCTAAAATTAGCCCTGCTTTCCATTACAAATAAATGTTAGCCTGGGTCACAATCTAAGCCACACTTTTCATTCGTAAAACGGGAAACAGCACAGGGAGACAAAGTTCACAAAACATACAAAATTACCTTGGCAAAACAGGCTCCACTTTTTAGTGTTACTTTTACCTGTGGTTGGTTATTTTACTTTTTATGGCTGTGATAACTTCCTCCCCATGAATTCACCTTTATTGGTTCTCTGGAGTGAGGTTTCAGGAGCAAGAGCAACAGTGTAAGGCTGCTGCTTTGCGAAACGTAACATGAGTAGTCCTAGGCCACGAGGGCAGGCGCATTCCTTGACGACTTGTTTCTGACACAGAAGGCCATCTTTGCTCCCTTCAACACAACCTGCCACCGACCACAACCATGCTTTCATGAAGCTCATCTTCAATCCACACCTGCAACCCTGGCTTTTAAGAAGAACTCAGATACTAAAAAGACATTCCGTGCCCTGCTAGGTTGTGTCCTCCCAGAAGGTTCTCGATGTTGTGGGTACCACTGTCCCATAAATCACTAAGTGTGCTACCTAGTCAGCAAGTGACAAGCTTGCTTCCCCCCTGGAGTGCATGCAGAACCACCCAGGATTCTATGCTGTCTCTCTCACAAAATACACATCCAGAGGCCAGAGAGCCACCAGGCTGACACCGTGTGCTGAGGTCCGTGTGAGCGGTGACATGCATTTTCCCATCATTCACCTGCACAGTCAGAGATCATGGACCACCTGGGCTGAAAGGGACCCTGAATAGTAAGTAAACCAATGCTCTTACTTCAGTATGGAAACACTTCCTGTTCAAAGAAGGGAGACACTAGAACCCAGTGTCATTAGAATCAGACTGCCTGCCCCCAAAACCTACTGCCCCAAATCTCCTGTGCGACTTGTGGAAAGTTACTTACCCTGTCTCTGTCACAGTCTGCATGCTTAAAATCTGTAAATAATAACAGTGCTATTCATGGAGATATTTTAAGGATAAACTAATACAATTCATGCAAAGAAGTTACAAGACTCAGGGCTGGCCAAATAGCTCAGCAGATTAAAGCACCTGTAAGCAGGTGGAGGGGCCAGGGGTTCGATCCCCGGGCCTGCCACACCTACCCAACCCCAGGCTTGCTGAGAGGGCAATTGAGACTGGGCATGGTGGCACACCTGTAATTCCAACACTTGGGTGGCTGTAAACAGGTGGATCATTACAAGTCTGATCTAGTAGTGAGACCCTCAACACCCTATAGATCCTTCCCTAAAATACAATAAATAAATAAATAAATAAATAAATAGAACTTACAAAACTCCCAGATTAGTCGATACACAAGTAAGTTTGAGCAAAATCATGACGCAACTGCTTGGCTTAATGATTCTCAAAGTAACTCCTGTCTTAGTTGGAACATCAGTTATTTTGCACAAATGTTGTAAAGTGACAAAATTAGGCACCAACGAACAATATATCTGTGCTGCTACGCAGAGGGCTTTGTCCTCAGCCATGCGTTCCCTGTGGCCCAGACACTATGATAGCATACAACAACATAAAGTGCAGCACTGCAAGACCCAGAAATGTAGAAGATCTCTGCAGACTCTTACAGGTCCCGTAAGTACAGACGTAAGGTCATTCACAAAGCTCATACATAAAACACATTCCAACTACAGCAGCTTCTGCAAGCTTTCAGTGCTGGCGATGAAAGCACGTGGGACAGAATCTGGAGTCACAGAATCAAGCCACCACTGATCCAGCCCTTTATTCCTTCATTTAGATAAGATTCCTGTCTTCTAGTCTTGAGCCCTTAGCACACAAATCTGAGGGGGCAGGGCTGAGTGGTACCTATGTAGTACAGCAATTACTCTAGGTTCCCCTGAGGAAGGCACAGGGTTGGGAGAGCAGGGTCTGCTGTAGAATGAGAAGCCACCAGCTCCCAACTTTCGGCTGGTCTCTGCAGTGTTGTTCCCAGACTCAGACCCCGTACCCTACCCTGTAAAACCTCACACATACACCAACTCTTTTCTTGTCAGAATATTCAAACGGCCACTGTTTTGTCTGCATGTTCCTCTCCATGGCCAACGCACTCCATGCCAGCCAGGTCTCAGACCATGTAGCTGTACCACAGGGCTTTTCCACCAGGAGTATGGTCTCCTGTAAGCCAGGCACAGGGAGTTCCTACAATCCCATTATTCTAGTTTGCTAAGTCATCATCACCATTTTCCTAGACCCAAGCTAACATCAGGGATGGTGCCTGCCGTGCCCCACAGAGAAATGGCTCTTATGTCCTGGAGACACAAAAATGTGGGCATTTTGTGTTTACCCACACCACTCACCGAGGCAGCAGAGGAAGTTACTTAAGATGTTCCAGTATCAGTTCTAAGTCTGTCTCTTACTTGTTCTATTGAGGCTGGAACCCTCAATGTGATATGAAGCCCACATAGAAATGCTGGGAATTATCACCCTATCCCTGATCGCTTAGCTGAACCGGGTCTCTTCTGGGTAGTGGCAAAGGCCTCACTCACAAGCACATACTGAATTTTCTCTTAACTCCTGGAGGGAGGAGACTCTTCCCTTCCCTGCTGATATGCCTGTGTGCTGCCAGGCAGCACCTGTGTGTCTTACTATTTAACTTTCTAATTACCAGTATTTTGGGGTTTTACCTGGTTGCTTGATCTCTCAAGTTGCAATCCAACTATTTCCTATGGGTTCCCCATTTTGTGACAGAGCTATGTCCTTGTTTGGACAAATATTCTGAAACGTTCTGTGTGTGACGGTTTTAGTTCCCCAGAGTAGACCTTACCCACCCCAACTGACTTCCTACTTTCCTTGCTCCTCTAGATTCGCTAACTAGAATTACTGTATGAGTTTTCCTCTTTCTTCTATCATGATGGTCTTCTTATAAACAGCCTAAATTTCTCTAATCAAAGAATGAAATGGTTCATTAAGAATTAGAATGTCCATGCTGTAACAAACATTATAAAATCTGCAAATGTCCTAGAACTAAATGATGGAACAGTGGCTGCAGATAAACACTCTTAAAAGAATGTTTAATTCTACAGCAGATAAAATGGGTTAACAGCTGGGCCTATTAGTAGGTTGGTCTTCCTGTGTGTCTCAGCTTTAAATAAGAGGCAAGGTTCTTTAATAATCTATAGACAGAATAAACACAAACAGAAGTGGTAAAGAATCATCTTTCATCAGGGACAGACCCCTACAGGGCAAACAAGCATTGTACACAGTGTCCCCACAAGATTTGCCCACATCACTGTGAGCGGCAGGACTTAGCAAGCTAGAGAGACAACCCAGTCACTTCCCTAATGAAAGAAAACAGGACAATGTCAGGAAGATAAAGCAGAAAGCAGGTACACACCAACTCATCACAGGCAAAAACTTTCTTGGGGTTTTATTTATTTATTTTTAGTCAGACAGAGTTGATGTTTATTAGGTTATCCATAATTTGACTACTTTTTTTCCTCAGTACTTAGTGGAGAACACATCTTAGGAAAGGAAGCTTCTGGAGCCTGGAGGTCTAGGCTGTGGTCACAGACTGTGCAGGAGGCGGGCCAGGGCCTTCCAGGAGCCCCTCAGCTGAAAGGGAAGCAGCAGCCAAAAGCTTCGCCATTCTCGCAGCTGGTGCTTTCTTTTCTGTCTCTCCCTCTTCCTCCCTCCCTCTCTCCCTCTCTTCCCCTCCCTCCCTTCCCCTTCTTCTTTTTCTCCATCCCTCCCCCTCCGTCTCTCTCTCTCTCTCTCTCTCTCTCTCTCTCTCTCTCTCTCTCTCTCTCTCTCTCTCTCTCT
>PVKN010016378.1:0-17930 GCA_004027915.1 Capromys pilorides | reverse complement strand
TTAAGGAATAATGATAACCATGCTGTAGTAGAGTTGACTCCTGAACACACATCACAGACCTGGAAAAGGGGGAGACACACACACACGTACACACATAGTTGGGGGAGGGAGGGAGGGAGGGAGGGAGGGAGGGAGGGAGAGAGAGAGAGAGAGAAAGAAGCAAAACAGGATGTGGTGGTTTTGTTCTGCAGTCTATCGAAATCTTTAGGGGTGGAGAACTTAACCTTATTATAAATTGTATATTTCCAAGCTAAGACTTGATAAATATAGAAAGCAAAGCAAACTCTCATAAGGTGAACAGAGACAGTTAACCATTTAACAGAAAGTTAAATCAAGAGAGAATTGCAGCTCACAGTATGTGCAAAAGGTAAAATGTATCTCCAAAGCCTGTGATCCTCTTGTGGGTTTCTGTTCTCTAAATGTCTTTTGGTCCTGCTGTATCCAAAGTATCATCCGCAGAATGAGGGTCCATATAAAGCTACAGTAGTTGTCTATGATAGTTCAGAGTGCACACACACATGTTCACGAGAAATGTTCCAAGCACTACAAAATTGCAGTGAAGTGACCGTTCCATTTGTATGTATCTATCTAGAAGAACATGAAGAATACTCCTTCAGATTTGCACAAGTGGAAGAGCAGGCAGATGTGAATTTCCACGAATGTATACAGAAAGCTGTAAGGATACACTATATACAAATTGTGGGCACTATAGTTTAGATGCTGAATGCACCCACAGGTCCACGTGATAAAGGCTTGGAGCTCCAGGTGATGGCACATGGAGCGGTGGGTCCCTAGGATATGCCCTTGTTTCTCAGCCCCTTCCTCTCCCCTCTGCAGTCTCACCTCTTCTCCTTCTCTCTAGTTCTCTGCTTCTCTCTCTGTCTCTCTGTCCCCCTTTCCCTTCCCTCCCCTTCTCATGGCTGATAATGTGAGATGTGAGTAGTTTCTTCTGATGTACGTCCCCACTTTATCCCCACCACTGACCTCTGCTGCTCTTACTAAAGGTTCAAAACAATGAGGCTGCCCAGTCATGATTTGGAACCTACAGAACTCTGAGTTCAATAACCTTTTTCTCCTTCACAAGATAACTTCTCACAGTCATTCCACTGTAGAAACTAACAAAATAAAGATGATAGACAGAGAGAAAGAGAAAGAGAGAGAATCTCTCATATATGTGATATATTTCAATATATGCTATATACTTCAGAGGCTTCTCTTACCCCTTGTGTTACTTGACCTTCCCAGTATGTCTAAGAAGGAAATAGCCTTATTTTGCTATGTAATTTTAGGTATGGAAGTAAACATAAAGAGAAGTTGCTGCTTGCATAATGTAAGATAAGTTAGTGTCCAAATCCAAACAGAACCAGGATTTCATGGAGTCCAGCAATCTTTCTGCCACTTTCATAGCGGCAGAAAGACATCTTTTCTTGCAGCAGTTGGAAACAATGATTAAAGCGGTGCCTCTCATATAATGTCATCCTAGATTTATACATCACATTTCTTCCCAAAGGTTTTCAGGTATTACCTCATTTGTCTTGCAGTATCTCTGAAAGATAAGTAGGGGCAGGCAGGCTCCTCTGCATTCCTCACAGTGGATCATCTGGAGCCACCGCGAGCTGGGCAGCCCAGGCAGTGATCAAAGCAGACCTTGACCAGCTGCTTGCATCCGTGAGCTCCTTCTGCTGATCTAGGTAGCAGAACTGGGTGACTGAACAGGTGGAGCAGAGGCGATGGCTGTATTATGTCACCATCATCCTTTCTAAAGTCTTTCTCTGGCGCTTCTGCCAACAGGCACAGGAGGGAGCAGGGGCCAGGATCCTAACTAGGAATTTTCACTTGTTCCAAATTAGTCATTGACTTTGAATGCTAAGAACGGGAAGAATATGGCACTTCATATTTTAAATAAACTATAAATAGAAAAAAAGTTTCTTTTTCAAAGATTTCTAAGGTAGCTGAAATAGACTTGCTGCCACTCTCGTCTCCTAATGGCCAGCTTTCCCGCATCAGGGACATGATGACTGGCAGCAGAAACTGAGGCAAGAGGGATTCCCTTGGCTTGCTGTTTCAGAGAGCTGAATGCATCGTCTCCTTACAAAGGTAGGAACATAATGGCAAAAGCGTATGGCAGAGCAAAATTGCTTTGCCCCTTGTGGCTGGAAATGAAAGCAGGGGAAGAATGCCAACAAAGACAGGCAAGGGACCCCACAAAGACCCTAAGGCCTTGCCTCTGTGATGCAGCAAGACACACCCCAAAGTGTGCTTTGGTAACCTTAGCAGCTCTAAAGCTAACCAGCTTGATAATTAAGTTCCATCATTACGTTTCCTTTAAGTATCTTTTAATAAACAAATAGGAAAAGAGATAACAAAGATGCCATCAAGGTGTACAGAGATAGTGCCACAAATTCTTTTTCCATAGCAAATAAAACCTATCCCTGCTCAACCTACTAAGGAAGAAGAATCTAAGAGAATTTAGATTTTAATATCTCACTGGTTTATATCTATACAAGGTATTCCTCATTGTTCCTGTGTTTATCTGGCGATGGAAAAGCAAACTGAAAAAGAAAAACAGCAGACTGAAGAAGTGGAAGAAGACAAAAAAAGACAGATGAGTGTCTCCTGATTGCAGCTTATATATCTATGAATTCCATAATTAAATGGACATTAAATAGAAGAGAGAAGAGAGCTGGCCTGGAACCACATAAGCAGGACCCATGGAAACTCACTGTAGGCCAGAGGGAGGCCTCCTGTAGCACCACACCGACAGGCTCAGGTGCAGCAGGCTGTGTGGCATGGCGCTCCCAGAGCCCTTCAGGAAATGTGTATGTCCTCCATGAGAGGCCCAGCCATGCAACTGGCCAACCACAACCCAGGAAATAGCAGTGAATACCAAAACTGACAGCGGCACCACCACATAAGAAGCCACAGTTACCACCCTCTTTCTTTCTTCTCACCTTATGAGCAAGGACCCTTGGAGGAGCAAGGTGTTGCAAGGCTAGCCAAGCAAGTAGAAGGGGTAGTTAAGCAGGCCACCTTCCTGGCCACCAACCACAGGCCCGTGGGTGGTCCACAGCCTCTGCAAAGAGTCTTGAAAAAGCAACAAAGTGAAGAATTTTCAACTGGACAGAAAGTTAGGAAAGTGAAATGACTTAAAAGCTGTACAGTCTGCCTAGGAGGTTCTTACCGGGTCTGCTGCCCAGCTGGGAAGAGAAATTGGACACCACACTGCAGGAGAGCAAAGACTGCTGGAAAATGAAACCCTTCATGTGTTTCCAACTGAGCAAAGGCTTCTCTAAAAACCAGATGCCCAGAAATGCAAAAATCATCTGAGAATGCGAAGGAGGAAAGGCAGACCTTAGCAGAGAAAGAAGGGTATTTATGTTTTGCCACAGAAATAATTCACCGCAGTTAAAACAGCCCATTGGTGTGATGTGGAAGAGGCGCAAAGAAAGGAACATGCGCAGCCCTCGCTTCCAGCAGAGCTCGCAGCTTTCGGATGCCTTTTCCACATCAGATGTCCACACTGCATACTGAAGAATCGATAGAGCTTTACACTTAGCACTACAAAGACCCATGGCACATGGCCACATCCACTGAATGTGATGTGTGTCCACAACATTAGTCCTTTCACACAGCAGCTGATTATGTGTGCAGTCTGCGCATGTGGCCAAGATTCAGGCAGGCACGAAACCACAAGGCATCATTATGAGTCATGCATCACTAGTTTTTTTTAATATTAATTTTTACAATGATTTTCTTCTTCAAATTATTAACACCAATCAAATTCTTTAACACTGGTCGAATTGTTTTAACACTGGTCCAATTCTTTTCTTAGGCTTTCTCTGATCTTGCAAATACAAATTGATCCTGTAATTATCTTAACTTGACAATAATGTTGAAAGGTGTGTTCCCAAAATTGTAAAATGACAACCATGAATTTGACATAAAACTTTGAAAAATAAGCATGTCTAATAAAATATTATTAGAGGTAGTGACTTATTTAAAAGACTCTTTCATTAAGCACAGGAATGGAGTCAGAGGAAGCAAATCATGTAAATGAAAAGGAGTCATACTGTGAAAATATATTTGTGTAAGTGTCTATGTGGTTTATGAGATCAAACTATCACTCTACGTGCAGATTGACACATTGCATGATATAATGGTAATAAGAGAATTGATTTAATTTATCTCTATAAAAATTTCTTTAAAGCTTTTTAGAGAAACTCAGTGTTCTCAAAACTACTCAAAACTCAGAACTGAGACAATAAAGAAGACCCACTGGGAAAGTTAGAAATCTGAAGGCATCTCAATCAACAAAATAGTATGCAACAAACCAGTATACATGTTGGCTAAAAGCACATCCTGTTCTCCATATGGTTCAGGACCTGGTGAAAAGCAGAGGGCACTCCCTGGCTGGCTCAACTGAGAAAGTTCTAGAAAGAACTGTCTAAAGACAGGAAGGCAAAGGAAACCCAGTGGCACTAACGAAGGTAGCCCTAATGATCAGCCTTCCCACAACTCGTGAGAAGAGTGAAACACTTATCAGAAATCTGCTGAAAGATGAAATCAGGAGCAGCTGAAGAACCAGGCAGGTGCTGTGGCAGGAGAGAAAAGCTGCCGATTCCAGCACTTCCGCAAGGGCTCAGGCTGCTAATAGAAAGATTACTTTCTCCTTCCATGTCTTATCTCCAGCAGGTCCTCATACTAGCTGGAGCAGCTATGAAGCCGAAAGAGAAGATCAGGAACTAAGATCTGACAGGGAGAACCAGATTAGGGCAGAGCAGAGTGAAGAAGGTAAGTGCAAGGGCAGTGGGCTGGGCCAACCAAATGGCCAAGTAAGGTAGAAGTCAGAATGTAGTCAACTAGACTTCTCTTAATGGTTTGAGGTTGCAAAACTGTATGTTCATGTTGAAACAAGGTATAATAAAGAATATGAAAACAGATTTTGAAGAATATGCTAAAATAGGCTTAGAAGCATCTGACATTCTAGTATTGGGAGACATCATCCCTGCTCATCAGTTGAAGAAGTAAGAAGCCCAGGAAATAAACTTTGTTCTGCTGTGTGCCCTGAGCAACAGGATGCACGGGCCTAAGCTTCTTTGGTACGAAAAGCATTTCATCTGCAATGTGGAAATACATGCTCCTGTCTTTCCCCATTTTTCAAGGAACAGAGAGGGTCACTCAGGATATACTCAGTGAAGACACTTGATTGACCATTCTCCATACCTCTGGAGATTCAGAAACCATAAAGCAGGGCATACAGAGAACTTGCAGATAAAAAAAAAAAAAGCAGCACTCAATTCAGATCAAAGGAAACACAAATTTGAAGACAAATGATGACTGGAGATGCTTTGCATTATAGAAATGAAAGTGATCCTAAGAGCAGTGCAGTGAGGCCTGGAGACCAAATAACTGCTTCCCTCACTGCTCTATGAAGGAACATGTGGTGTGGGGTACAGCAGGTGAAAGATCAAAAGCTTCTAACTGAAGCTCTGGGAAACTATTCTTGATTCTTGAAGCACTTGGCTATAAATCTACCATCTCAATCATTTTTAGCATTTGGAGTATCATTGAATTCGCTTGAATTGATAGTCTTGGGTTCCTTGATTAGTTTCTTGTCACAAGAGGCTCACAACAAATTTTAATTGTAAAGAGAAAATTAGGCCTTCTTCCTTGGGGAAGGAGTATGGACTCGATTCAGTTCTTTTGGTGAATAATTCAGTACTGCCGTGACACAGCTGCAGGACTTCCTTCCCGGCAGCCCTTGCGCCTTCCTCTGCTGGAAACAAGGAACACAGAACGTGCCTCCAGGAACCACCTGGACCTTGCAGCCCTGGCTGCTGACTGTGTGAGTCCAGGTACTGAGCTTTGACTCTCCAGGTGTCATTTGTTTTTAGCCAAGGGTATACGTAGAGACACAAAGAGAAATAATCCCTTTAGTGCCTAAATACTGATTACAAATTGATTATAATTTAAATGCACAGTAGTAAAGCAGGTTTTTATCATTCGGGTGGCTTGATCTACGTACAAGGCATTACAGAAATACAAAATTCATATATTAACTTGTCAGTTGTATTGAAGGTATTTACATAATTGATAAGGCCTACTAATCACCTCCATGTAATTTCATAAATCTGATGAATGAGGTAATAATTTACAGTGAAAGACACTATGGAAGCTCGCTTAGAAATAAAACATTATTCATTGTTCAAAAGATTGGTGGGTGGCCTTTCCCTGCTGGTTATTCACCTGTGAATGACGCTTCAAATCTGACAGCACACCTACCTGTGGCATGCTGTCACTCAAAACCACGCTGTCTGAAAAGCTCTGGTAACCTATGCACAAGTCCTGGTAGATGTTCGAAGAATTGCCAAAATGGAAATTAAAATAATGAAAAAAAATATGTAACAATGACTTATTAACAAGAAGATTCACATTTGTATAGCTTCTCTTAGGGGCAGCACTTAGGAGTAAATGCCACCTTCCTCAGCCAAGTTCTCCTTTTGCATCCTGGTGAGGACTTTGGGTTTCCATGATGTATTTGCCAAGATTCCCGATTCAAACTTGAATGCACATTATTCTCACACAGGAAACTTAAGGGGAAAGGCTAGATATGTGTTTTTTGTTTTACACTGCAAAATGGAAGCATCAACATGTGGAATGCTTTTAATACCTTTCTCTGGGATTAATGTTCTAGAACTTTTCATTGATTAACATTTGACATCAGTCTTTGTGAGCACACATGTATGCATGCATGTGTGCATGTGTGTGTGTGTGTGTGTGTCCCACTTTCCTTAGGATACAGTTCCCTAGAACTCCCTTATTCCCCAGGAGTTGTATATAACGCAGTTTCTAATAGATATACTAGATATTGGACATAACAGATATATTCTACATATAGTAATAAAAAAATTACATATGTGCTATTCCTTGTGTCATGACCTCTGCCAAGGACTCCATCTGACTGTTAACTACTATTTATCGCTAGCCATCAGTGAAGAGGCTACTATTCCTGTCTGCACTTCAGCTTTAGTGATGCTGATGAATTTGCCTAACACTGTAGAGTTGGTAATGCGCAGGTCCAGGGCTTACACTTAGGATTATGTGGGATTGCATTCTTAACTTATATTGTATGGTCCCAAATTAACAACATCAATTACAAGTATGCTGAGTCATGCTAGGGCTGCCAGATTTAAAGTTTGAAGACACCTGCCAAGTTCAAGGCTCTGGTAGCAGAACAGGTTTTGAGACTGACCCTTCTAAGCCATTGGATCTAGTTGATGTGCTTGGTCTGATTCTTATCTGACCTCTGATCTGGGAGGATTATAGCTTTTCTTATGAATTATATGAACATAAGACAGGGATAGTGTTATGGTTGATGTGTATTTGTTGGCCCAAAGCCTCATACAGTCCTGGAGACACAGTTCTACTGTTGGTGATTAGCTCATGATAAACTGGGACTATGGGTATGAGTATGCACCCAGCCTGGGGCCGAGAGCCTGAATGCAATTTAGGAGAGGCAAACTTGCTCTCTGTTGCCACTGTTGTAGTTACTCCTCCCTTTTGCTCTGTTTGCCAACACCATGAAGGGTTACTCTCTGCCATGTACCAGTCTCTGCCTTGGAGCCAGCCAACTATGGGCTGAAACCTCCGGTAACTGTGAGCTAAATAAACCTCTTCTTCCTTCATTTTGAGCATCAGGTATTTGTCCCAGCAATGAGAGAAGAGTAACTGAGACAGATAGAGACAGTAAATAATAGAAACAGAAAGTAGAGAGTGGGAAAAATCACAAGCCAACCCTCTCCAGGTCACAAATAAGGAAAAGCCCACCATCCAATTTGTTTCCCTCAGTATCCTATATTTAAGATACTCAAACATTCAAACAGCTGACTGCTGACTCGTGTCTGAAGGAGATTCTACAAGGTCACACTGACTTTGTAGCCAGCTAAATCTTCCAAGCCTAACAAACATCATTCACAAATGCAAAATTCCTCCACAAAAACAAATTAAATGCCATTAGCCCTTGCTAAACTAAGCTTGGGCAACTTTGGAAAGAGGCATGCACAGGCTAAGGAAACTCGGAATTTCTCCAAAAGTGATAGGATATAGGGAAGATGCTAAAAAGAAAAAAAAGGAGAGAGGGAAGGAAGGGACAAAAGGAGGTAGAAAAGGAGAATTACCCATAAGTAAATAATAAAAGGCAATTTAGAAGATAAGGTATCAAATGTGTGAATGCTGGGAGCTTGTCTGCATGCCTCAGCAGCTTGGGGTTACCCTTATTCTGACACTTCTGTATCCTGAGGCTTCAACATCAGTGCAGTGTCAGGAGTTTGATTTTTCTCTTCATTGGCTACATTCTCCGATTCTCCCCAAGAGGCAACACTACAACTTGAGAGTGTTACCCCCTCTGCCAAAAAGGGATTCCTTCTCAGGTATTTCCAGGAGGAAAAATCACTCTCAGTAGATCAGATAGTAGTCTCAGTTCCCTAACTTAGATCACAGGCCCAGGAGACAGAGGACAGAACATAGTGACAACCCAGTCATAACAGACACATCAGGTGCTTAAATCATGGTAGAAGTCAAATGCTCAAGATCACAGCCAGCCAATAAACACTCATGCCCAAGTCTGTTCGACCCAGAGTCTATCTTCCAGATAGAAATAAATGTCTTCATTATAGTCAATTACCAGCCTGGGACAATGCCCAGCAGCTTGTTGTGAAAAGCTTCCCATACTCATGAAGCATAAGAACCCCTACCCAGTGAGTCCCCTTGGAGGGTGTCTAGACTCCTCAAGCTTCTTCAGATTTTCCTTTAAAATAAATCACCTTAATAAAAGTTGTTCAGATTCCAAGTGACTTCCCATATATTAATGCACCAGAATGCCATGTATTGGAAAATAGAAGGATTAAGAAAATAATAACACAAGCATAAAAGAATTACATGCACTTGGTTCTGCAATGGCAAAAACTAGAAGAGGGAGGACTCCTTCCATGTGCTCACCTCACTTCCAATAGACTTCTGGTAGTTGCTAATTATGTGTGCCTCAAAGAATAAACTTGGTACATTCTTGGGGACAAAAGATAAATTTGCTGATAACCTGTCCACTTCCTATCATCAACAGAGCTATTTCCTCTCCAGGAAGAAGAGCTGGGTTGGGTCTTCTAGCCGTGTAAGTGAACACCACGTGAGTTTCCAACTCTGGCTCCAGCTGCTTCGATGTCAGCTTGAGTAGCACTTGCACCATTGTTTATTTAGACTTTTGACTCAATCTCCACTCTGCATAACCTACCAAATTAATAAATGCAGACATACACAGGTATAAAGGCTTGCAGCACATTTCTCTTTTGGACTTGAGATATGAAAGGTTTTAATCCCACAACAGGGATCAGTCTCAAATAGCTGACGGCTCTAACCATCGCTGTTTTGAAAGCCAGGCTCTGCGTGAGACAGCACAGTAGAAAGAACCCTGATTGAAGAGCCAGGTCCTGTATGTACCATAAATTCTGTTTCTGCATCTATATCGAATAAATTGGTGCCCTTTCTTAAGGCAGAAAGTGTTTGAGAAGATGAATAGAGTAACAATGTTTGACCTTTTAAGGCTCTGAAAACCCAAGATAATAAATCTCAAATACTTAGAGAAAAATATGTTTTAGTGAAATTGTTAGAACTGCTCCCTAGGAGACTTAAAATACACAAGTGGAAACACTCCTGCAGCAAAATACTACAGGTATCCAGGTAATATTATATGCTGTGTCATTGTGGAGTGTGATCATTAAGATGAACACAGACTCTGGAGTTACATAACTTCAATGAAACCAAATAGTTACTCTGGATCTTTGTGATTTGGGGGAAAAGCACTTGATCATTCTGTGCCTAAAGCTTTCAGCCTAGAAAATGTGTGCTATCATAAGTCTTATGAATATCCAAAGAACAAATAGGTAAAGCCCTTGGTTTGTGATATTGAGGAGTGCTATTGTTTGCTGTTATAATGATAAATATTAGGTTAATTATGTATTCAAATAAAGAGGTAAGGTACAGAAAAAAATACAGCTTAGATCACATTTCTAGACGAGAATTCTGATTCAGTTATTGTAAAAGAAAACAATTAAAAAATTTAGAAAATAAATTATTATAGCATTGAAGTGTAGATATTATGTAGTAATAATATTAAGGCAGAACAGCACCATAACTAGCCATGCTTGGGAAGTGACAGCCCAACTGACATTCTACCAGGAGCTTTGCCATGGTGAACAGGATCTGTGCTCACAAACGTGGAATGGGGTAGATATTCTGATTCCTCTTCATTTTGTGAATAGTCACTGTGTCCCACAGAGGTTAGGAGGCCAGCCCATGCTAATAGAATTAAAAAGAGTCAGAGCTGGGATGTAAAAATTTTGGATCACAGCCTTAACTATAATACCAGAACCCATTGTTCTAAGCAGACACACATTTCTCATGTCAGCACTTTTACTCATAATTTTTTAATTATGTTGATTTCTCAGCAAAAGTTGTGTAAGCATAGCCTAGTTTTTCCATCTTCCTTTTCATTTCCTTAGAAATAGGCAAAGTAGTCCTTCTCCCCTCTTGCAAATTCTCCCACTGTATGGTTTTATATGTATTATGTGTTTCCCTCTGGGTTTTCTTTCCTCCTTTTTCTCTTTCTGTTCTTTATCACCTGCATTCTAACTCTATTATCTCTCATTCTTTTTGTGACAATATTTCACAAGGTCCTACCTTAGATCATTTTCTCCTATTATATTTTTTTTTCTTAAATCTCTCCTTTTCAAAAATCAGTTCTGTAAAATTGCCTTACAAATCATTATTCCAAATCCTATGGTTACTTACTTAAACCAAAACATAATGCCCAACCTCCTTTTCTTTCCCATATTCCAGTACAAAAACTAAGAGCCTGAGGCAGGAGGATGGCAAGTTTGAACCCAACCTGAACATCACCATTGCAACTTAGTGAGCACCTGTCTCAAAATAAAACAAATATGCCTGAGACTGTAGCTCAACATAAAGGCCCTGGATTCAATCCCCAGTGTCACAGAAGAAAACTAAAAGACTTTGGAAAACACATGAATGAATCCGGTCCACGAGATTCAAGGAAATGTCTGTGGTGCTTTGCTAAATAAAGGGGACAAAATTAAAGACAAATCCATTTCCCTTTCGCTTCTTGACCTATAAAGGCTTTGCACTGCTGTGTTTATCTTCCAACCATGGATGGACAGGCAAATATGTGGTCTGAAGTTCCAGATAACTGGCGGAAAAAGAAGAATCCTGGGCCTCTGATAATATCGTTAGACATCTACACCAATAGCCTCACCTGCCTATATCTGAAAGGTTTTCTGTTTGAGGAGAAAAAGGCCTAATTATTTAAGCTGCTGCCAGATAGATGTTTCTAGACAATACAGAATGTATGGCTTTCTCTTACTTCCACGCTCCTGTTTCCAGTGATCTCTTAAGTATTTCCACATAAGAATTCCATTGGCAGGTCTAATTTATTGTAATAAAAGTTGAATTGACATTAAAGCTTTAAATCATTAGGTTTGTAATTTTTTGACATAGCAGCATTTTATTGAGATTTAGTATAAATGTGTGAGGAATTAATACATGGTGACACAACTAATCCATGGTATAACAATATAATCTCTAGGAACTTCCCACTATAGAAAGCGACATAAAGATATAGTGTTACTTTTCCTGCTTGACTGACATTATCAGTACTGTGGGGTAAGGTCTCATGGTCGCTTGGCAACATGAGTTTGCCATTCCCAGAACTTAGTTCATCTACCAATGTCTCATCTTGGCAAATCTAACCCAGGTACCGATGACCATGCTTTTTATAATTATCACAGCTGCTAGACAGCGGCATAAAGATCATCAAGACAGAAAGGAACAATCCAAATGCCACCAGAGCATATTAGCAGGTGTCCTTGGTCCCACTGACTCCAAGAGCATAGGAATCATTTCAAGCAGCTACACTTGATACCCATAGAAATAGAAAGCCCTTCAAGACCTCATGAAGGTTCAGAAAGATCCACCTTTGGGATTCCATGGAAAAGTTACAGAACTCTAATAAGTCATTTCCAGTCTACGACTTCCTAGGACAACACATGGCAAAAATAAACACAATGAGGCATACTTGCAGTTGTGGAGAACCAAGAGGTTATAAGTCCAACTAGAATGATGGCTATGTGGGACAAAAGCTTCCACCTAGGGCCAAATCCAGTACATGAAAAGGAGAGCGGCTCTTGGATGAGCCTGTGAGAAAGGCAGGAAATAGGTGAGTGTGTCATGAACTGAGCTAGGTAGGAGGCTTGAAATCTGTGATATACAGAGAGAGACAGAAATGCAGAAAGAGTCATCGGCATATGTAGTGTTTGGGGTTAGGTCCCCACGCTTCACTGCGTCAGCTTTGATGTGTAATCCATGCTCTAAGCCACAGCCTCTTGTCCTGAGGCTCTTTCTCAGCTGACAGTGTGGTGGCACAGGACATAGCTGACACAGGCTACTTGCGAACAGTAGGCCAGGATGCACTGCTTCAAAGACCACACATCAGTACCTGGTTTAGGCCCATGTACATTGCTTAAGGCACACTGAGGGGCTAAGGAAATGTCATAGCCAGCTCTGCACTTATTGGTACACAGAGGTAGGATCAAAGGTGCTTCCTCCATGGAGAGTTGTGCAAGTGGTTCTTCACACACAGAGCCTTCAAATCGTGGTCTTTAATAAGTGTAACTTATAGAGGAAGGTCCCAGCCACAGTTACAGATGTGAGCTATCTTCAGTCATCAATGAACTGAAATGACTAACACAGTTAGGGACCTTTACACTGTTCCAGAGAACTCTCCACCAGGCATTACACTCAATAGGATTCTGGCCCCTAGTTCAAGGAGACCTTGGGCAGATTATTTCAATGCAGTTTCTACATTGTGGTGCTCTGGATGAAAAGACTCCTTCAGAGGATTAAGCATGACAGCATATATACAGATCCTTTGTGCTATTTATTTGCTCTTTGTTGTGATGTTGCCGATAGAATTAACACTACTACAAATAGGACAAAGCGATATGTACACTTACAAAGCAAGATTCCTTTATTCTGCCATTCATTAAACTATTTATTTGCTGATCCCATGTGTAATTAAGGAATGCCACTAAAGTCCTCCAAGTTTTCATCTTGATAATTCTGAGAGTCTGACTGGTTAAACCATTTTCACTAGAAGGGGAGGAGTTTGTGGTACAAATTGTAAGGGCTATGGTCTCAAAGTTGATTTGAATAGTACAACTCAGTTAACTCAACATTAGTAAATTTCATGGAGTTAGAGGGAAAAAAGATTCTCATAATCTTTTTTCTAACAAATGCCTTCTTAAAAGCAAAAAGTCATTGCAAAAAACCTAAAAAAGAATTCTTTCTTCACAGCTTTTACTTTCAAACTGTCCATGGTCAAAGACTCACCTACAAAAGAGTTTTATTTATAGCAAGTTAAAATGATGTCTGGAATATTGAACTGGATGATGAGTCAGCATCAGAAAAATGGAAAAGAGGGCCAGGGTGACTTGGTCGTCAGTCCATCACGGGTAGCTGTGATTTGAAAAGGGAACTCGAGAGAAGATGATTTCACTCTCATTCTTCACCCTGTGTGGTTTCAGAAGACAGATCCACAGACCCACTGCCATTTATAACCTGACAGAAAGGAGAGCCAAGTCGAAAAACGAAGTTATTACAATGGAAAGCATGGGATGTCTATGCAGTCATCATGTTATGCACATCCCCCTCCCCCTTTGGAAAGAAACACTCACTACTCAGGAAATGAATGGCGGAGCATTAGAATGCAGAGGATCAGAGCAATGGAATATTAAAATAAGCTCAGAGGAAGCAGGTTGTTATTCATTTGCTCTTCATGTATTTTAAAGCAAAGCAGCATGAGTACATCAGCCTAACCTCTGTGTAACACTACAGAGCTCCTGATAAGAGCACAGACGAGACAGCACGCTGATCGACGCACTTGGGAGCACATCACCCTTCTGGAGTCCACTCCCATCAAACCACTAATCCTTCTCTTGGAAATACAGCATCACTCAGAAAAGAAACCCTGAGAGCAAAAATAATACTTGCAGGAAATGCTGATGTGTTTCGGCTCCATGTTCCACTCCCCAAATGGTTTAAATGTGTTTTTCTTTCTTTTTCATCCAGAGGTGGACAGAAAAGTGAAAGAAGATCCCATTTTAGAGCTGTGAAAACTGAGATCCAGGAAAGGCTGTTGTTCAAAGGCACATAGCAGCACAGCTGAGACTAGAGGTTCTGAGTTTGCGTGGCTGCTCTCAAGATGGCCTCATGACTCAGAAGGAATCTAAGGACAAAGAACTGCGCTCTTGGATCTGTGTTTGAAAATGTCCTTGATACAGTTGTTTTCAACATTACATGTATCTTCGTCCTTGCCAGAGTGGTTTTCAAATATCTGTTGATGGAGTTTTCAACTGTGTCTTGCAGCCCATCACAGCAGTTCATTTTCACTTGGTATGGTCACTTGTGAGACACTTGCTTAGGCTGCAAATTCAAAGAGAAACCAACAAGAAAGAAAAGTAGCTGTGGATTCCACATGCATGATGGGGAAAGCAGATAGGGAAGGCAGAGACGCAGAATTCAAAGGCAACTTCTGCTTTACACCAGCTGAAATACTCTCTGTGTAGAGAAAAGTGTTCAACGAATACAGTGTCGTAAGGCTATCTGGAGGGATTTTTTCCAGCTACAAATGAACTGGAGCCTGGAAATGAAAGTTGCACTTATCTCAGATAGATAGATAGATAGATAGATAGATAGATAGATAGATAGATAGATAGATAGATAGATAGATCTTTGTGTATATTACTCAATGTGCAAGCTCATATTTATAATCATGTGTATGCATGAATCAATCACGAGGCTAGACCTTCTCTGAGGCTCCAGTTTCTTTGTTGCTCTGAGTCTACAGCAAGCTGCTTCCCACATTTCACTATGTTTCAGCAGAAATTCAAGTATCTAAAGCTGAAGTCCAAATATCTAAAACTGATGTTTTAAATTTCTTGAGTGGGGCTGAGGGTGATTTGAGCTGTTACTTATACTTTGCTCCTGTCTGTTATTATTAAAAAAAAAAACTTGCACATAACACAAAATGTAAATACGCCTATCAGAGCTTTTTGACAAAAAAAAAATAAAACTTCAAGTGACAATTTTAAAAATTTCAGGTTATATAAAATTTTGTATTTCACTACAAGCTCATATCTGGTTTTAGTCATGACTTCCAACATTGCTTTCTTGTTTTGTTTTGTTTTTATCATGGATTAAAAATTACCTCCCAAGTTTGTAGTCAAGACTACGTGTTTCATAAATTCACTCACAGAATTGCTTAGGACACGGCAGCTGCCACCTCGGCAGTCAGCTCCCTCCAGAGAGAGACAGCTCAGCGGCATAAGCGCCTGCCTGGCCAGCAGCCTGAGGTCAGAGCTTGATCCCTGGTACCAAAATACATGCAAACACACATACCATACATGCATGCATACATATACATACACGCATACATACATACATACAGCACAACTTAGAAGACAGTTTGACTTAATGCAATGACACTTCAGTGACCTAGTTCATGGCAAAACGAGAAGAAAAATGTTTACAAAGTGAAACCAGATGTCCCTTAATGCTTCTTAGCATGTGACTACACCTTCGGCCCTGGTACACACACCTTTTCCCAGTGAGTTTTAAAAAAGCGCTCGCTTGTGGGAACTGCAGGACCAGCCCCAGCTAGCTGTGATTAGCATTCCATTCAAATGACTCCGAGGCAAGCTGATTTCTTCAGGCTCTTTTTCACTCCCACTGCGTGGCACACATAAACTTCCAGTAATTAAAAGCTTTTCCCAGTCAAGAGAGACTAAGTTTTGGAGTAACGTGCTTCATGCTTTTCCGAGCAGAAGCAGTATTCTGGCAGCGCGTCCGATTTCAGCTTTGCAAAGCCAGTCTTACCACGAAGCCAGTGCCAGTGTCCACAGGGCTCAGAGACACAGGCTACAGGCAGCTGTGCCAGCAGCGCCGCAGGGTGGGCGAGACGGACGCGGCTGGCAGGCCAGGTGCTGAAGATCCGAGCCACTAGGCGAACGGTGACAGCTGCAGAGCACTTGGACACTGCAGGAAGCAAATACTCCGGAGCCAGGAGAAGTCGGGTCGACCAGCAGTCGGCTATCTTTCAGTCCTGGTACCCTTGAACACGTGAATGAGTCACACAGCGCGCTGGCTACGCAGCGCAGGAAGGTGCGTTGCCACTTGCTTGGAGCCCCTAGGGCCCTCTAGGAACTTCCTCCTGGTTATTTCAGGGAGTTCCCAGAGGCTTCGTGGCAGCTTGTCCTTCCTCCTTGGCGCTGACCCGCCACAGCGTTATTTTCAGCAACTTGATTCCCCTCAGATGACCAAGGGTGCGGGTCCCCCTTTCCGCCCGTGCACACACCCACCGGTATAGGGCCAGGAGGGCATCTGCTCTTGGTGGTCCCTTCAGTGGGGACAGTCCGCAGCCCGGATCTTCAGAATGCAAAGGGACACTTCGCCCATCAGGGTAGCGTGTTCCTTGTATGATTAATGAGAATGACCTTCATCTTTTGAAGGACATTTTTTCTAATGTATTAGCAGCAAGAAAATCTTCCAGAAAATCCATTAACATCGCTACTTTACTTTGCAATTATTTTTTTTCTACTCTCTTTCCTATCCACCCCTCTCTTCCCCGTTTCATCACTAGATGTGGCCCCTACATTTTTCTACATGCTTATAATATCATATATAATTATTATTACATAGGTGAAAACACAGTACACTTGCACATATAAAAGCACTTCTATTGTTTTTTTAAAAATGAAATTATGTATTTTTTTTCGGGAGCCAGGCGTGGTGGTGCACGCCTGTAACCCCAGCACTCGGGAGGCTGAGGCAAGAGGATCAGTGTGAGTTCAAGTCCAGTCTGGGCTGCAAAAGTGAGCTCATGGCCAGCCTGAACTACATAGTGAGACCCTGTCTCAAAAAAAGACAAACAAAACTGAAAATACGTATGGTTTTCGGGACTATCTTACTCTTTCCGTTTAGGCCACACCACCGGGCTCTTCACATGTACTTCAAAGCTCCAATTCACTGCACTCTCCTCGCCGACAGGCTCCATAATACCCCGGAAGCAGTCACATTCCTTCCCCAACTCTTAGGACTTCACTCTGTTTAAATTTGCCACTCTCCTGGAACCGGGTTCAAACATTTTTTTTCCCCTTATTTCCTAAGTCTGGGCATTTCATTTCAAAGAAGTGATTCCTCAAAACACTACCATTGGATCAAAGGAAGCACCTGTTTTTATTTTAGGCAATATTTTTAAAGAGGTAAAATTTATATCCAGTCAACAAAGTTTGAGAGCACACTTTTCTGCCATCCCTGCCCGCAAAGGTCTTTATACTGTCTGCCCATCATAAGAGGCAATCACACTGTATTTTTTTTAGTGGGACTGGGGTTCGAACTCATGATCTTGCACTTGCTAGGCAGGCACTTGTGCCACAGAGCTATCTCCCCAGCCACTTTCTTTTTTTTTGATCACACTGTATTATAATTGTGACTTTTTTAAAAAATGACAGTTAGAGAATGTTTTTATATTGTCTGTTTGTCTTTTTTCTTTTTTTCTGATTTGGATTTATTTTTAGAAGACGTGTGTCCAAATTCTGTGTTTAATTTTTGACTGTTTTTCTCAAATTAGAGCTCTTCATGTATTATATGGTTTACCTTACCAATTATAAATGATTATCCATATCTACTTTAATCTTGTTTATGACATTTATTTTCATCTATGTCCTTAATTATCATATATACCTTTTGGGACTCCTGCTGTTTGAAAGTGTCCTCTATTTCCTGTTTCTAGGTTGTGTAAATAGCCT
>PVKN010016377.1:0-17924 GCA_004027915.1 Capromys pilorides | reverse complement strand
CCCCCCCCCCCCCACACACACACACACACACTCCCCTACTCAGCTGGTCCACTGCTCGGTCCTTGCCTTCTGGGGACAACCTGTCTTGGATCCACAGTGCTCACAGACCAGCCAGGCCGGAGGACCTGACTGGTCACTGAGGCAGGCCCTATGGAGCAATGACATGAATGTGGAAGGCCCTCCCCTTAGCTACTTCAGCTCAGCTGACAGGGCTCCGGCATATCCCCCACTCCAGCACCCTCAGGAGAGATAGGACATGTCCACCATAGTCTACAGTGCAACAGGCACAAGGTTACAGCCTGGCAGGTTCAAAAGATTAAAGAGTTCCAGAGTGGGCAGAGCTGTGTGCCTTCTGGTCATGAGATGGGTGGAATCCAGACAGGCCGCCTGCACGAGGTGGAGCACTTATTTCCTCACCAGACCTTCGTGGTTAGTTTGGAATGCTTGGCAGCTCACATTCCCACTCCAGGTCACCCATCTCCTCACCCCAAGAACTCAGCCCCTAAATCAGTGGTGGCGAACCTATGGCACAGGTGCCACAGCCGCAGCGGGCTGTGTCATTGTGAGCTCTAAAAGGTTCGCTCTGCCTATCCTAAACCCTTTGATTTCAGGAAATGGGTAGGTTGGGACTGTGTGCTGGAAAAAGGTTCACAGGGTAAAACTAGAAGCAGGACTGTGCCCAGCGAGTGTGGATGAGCAGGGGGACCCAGAGTGTGGGCATGGAGCTCAGGAACACATGGCTGAGCTCAGGAATGAACTGTTGGCAGAACTGGTCACCTCTTGGTTGTTCCTGATTTTTCTCCCCCAGATTTTTCCTGCCTGTGCCACCTCCTATGTCCCTTGGCATCACTCATTCCATCTATGTGTTTGACTCTCCGGTTCTTCCCCGTCCTTGTTTCTTTCTTCTTTTGTGCTCCTTTCCTTCTCTGGTGCCTGTGTGTAAAGGTTCAAGGACTCCAGTTCAGGGCTTCAGGCTGGGAGACTCAGGATTTCAGACCCAAGGAACTCTGGGGTCTGGGCCAGGAATTGGTCAAGTATGTTTAGCACAACAAATTCAGCCTGCTGCCTATTTTTTGTCAATAAAGTTTTGTTGCAATACCAGCCCTGCTCATGGGTTTCCACATGGCCCATGGCTCTCTTTGTGCTAAAACAGCCACACTGAGTAGTTGCAGTAGAGATAGCATAGCCTGCAAAGCCTAAAATATTTACTCCTTGGCTTTTTGCAGTTTTCTGACCTCTGCTTTAGACTGTGTGACTTGAATATTGAAGAGGCAGGGCTTGGACTGGTCCTAAGAAGACATTGGAGGGTGGCGAGATCAAGAATAAGGGTGCGGCTTAAGTGAAAGAGGCCTTGCTTTCCTTGGAAGCAGGGTGTGGACCAGTAGAGCCAGAAAGAGGCCCAGGGGAGAGGAGCAGCAAATAGTGTATTGTTGATCAGCTGTGGGGAGCCTTCCACGCAGGATTTAGAGGGTCGGGGCACCCAGGAAATTTCCATGAGGGAGGTATGGTGCCAGGGTGGGAAGAGTTTTGGCCAGAGTGTAAATGATGTAAAATTAATGAAAGCTGAGCCCTGGATGAGGGTGACAGGTGGCAGCAAATACCTCTAGGTGGAGCCTGGACTAATGTGAGGCATTTAGAAGAAAAGAAATGGACAGATAGGGTATAGAGGAAAGAGTAATACCCTACCACCTACCAATTATAGAGAGCTGCTATGTGCTAGATCCTTACTTCATTTTGTCCCATAGTCCCCTGCCCCCAGCTGTGAGGTTGCTAGTATTGTATGTTCCCAGTTTTTTGTTTTGTTTTTGGAGGCAGGTTCCTGTATGTAGTTCAGGTGAGTCTTGAACTTACTATGTAGCCCAGGCTGGCCTTGGACCGTCTGCCATCCTCCCATCTCAGCCTCCCAGGTGCTAGGATTACAGGCTTGCACTACCACATATGTTGCTAGTATTATATGCAGATACTGAGGCTCAGAGAGGCCAAGTGACTTACCCAAGTCAATTGGCTGAGCTGAAAGTGGTCAAGTGGCTGAGCCAGAATTAGAGACCAGGCAATCTGGTCACCCATAGCCTCTGCTCATCCCGCTCTTACTCATCCATCAGGGACCAACCCCAAAGGACCCATGTGATGCTTTCAGGAAATGTGGGTGCAAGGCTCAGGGTTTGTGCCCTTTCCCCATGCTGGGGATGGAACCTGGGCTCTTAGGCATGCTAGACATGCAATATGCTGCTGAGTCAAACCTCTAGCTCCTTGGCGAAGGCTTTGGGAGAAGTTGGCACCACCATGTATGCCAGGCTATGTCCAGGAACCTCGTGACCCATTAGGGCAGGACTCCAGTGGGTGATTTGGCAACTGTGCTCATAGAGATCCTGGCAGGAGTGGGGGTACGTGCTCATATGAGCTTTGTGAGCAAATGCATTAAGGCTGCCTGTAGAATTTGTGATTTCTCTACGGTGGCACCCAAGCAAGGATTTTTTGTTCAGGCTGGCCTTGAGCTCACTTTTATAACCCAGGCTGGTCCCGAATTCACATGATCCTCCTGCCTCAGCCTCCCAAGTGCTGGGATTATAGGGGTGTGCCACCACGTCTGGCTAAAGCAAGGATTTAAAACTTTCCTGAAGGGCCAGCAGTATAGATCAGTGGACAAAGCACTCTTAGGGAAGCGCAGGGGCCAGGGTTCATTCCTGGCCCCACCTGCTGCTGCACCTGGCACCATGAGCTGAGCCAGTGATGGACTCTGGGCGTGGTGGCATGCGCCTATAATCCCAGCACTTGGGAGGCAGAAAGCAGGAGGATCACTTTGAGTCAGAGCTGTGTAGTGAAATCCTACAAAAAAAAAATAATAATAAGAATAATAATAGTAATAATAATAATAATAGCAAAGTAAAATAAAAAAATAAAACTTCCCTGAGCCAAGCATGGTGGCACATGTCTGTAATATCAGCATTTTGGGAGGCTGAGGAAGAAAGATCACAATGTTCAACCCAGTCTGGAAATACAAAACAAAAAAATGTGCCGGCCCTGCCCTCGGGCTCAATGAGCTGGGCATGGAGTCTGGGCGTGGTGGTGTATGCCTGTAATCCCAGCACTTGGGAGGCAGGAAGGATCACTATGAGTCCAAGCTGTGTAGTGAGACCCTGCACAAAAAAAAAAAAGGCCTAGGATGTAGCTCAATCCCCAGGTTCAATCCCCAGTACCTGAAAAAACAACCAAACAAAAACCCTCTTCTGGTTGCTTCTCATGAGCAGCAGGGTTAAGAGCTCCAGGGCTATAGGTAGAAAGAAGGTCGAAGGAGATCACCTTGAGGCCCATCCACAGGTGAAGACAGGAAGGTGGGAGAATGGCCAAAAATGAGGCCAGCTCAGAGGTGGAACAGCACTGGGGACAAAGGGTGATAAGGTACATTATCAGGACTGTGTTGTACCTTTGACCTTTGACTCAGTGCTGTAGACATTGGCAGAGGGATGGCTAGTTTGTGGGGAAGTGCAGTATTAAGATGAGCAATAGGATAACAGATGGATTTTTGAGGCTTTGGGCAGGGAACTGAGTGGGTTAGGAAGTCTGGGGAGACTAGATGTGGGTTTCTGGGGCTCTGGCCATAGAAAGAAACCACAGTCGCAGGAGGCATCCTGCTCAGCTACTGGTCACCTCGCTAGATGCCTATTCCTGACTGGACAGAGAGGTTATGAAGGAAGCTGCTGAACCACATTTATATAGGGAGTCCTCAGTGTCCAGGTCAGTTAGG
This sequence comes from Capromys pilorides, assembly GCA_004027915.1. Taxonomy (NCBI): domain Eukaryota; kingdom Metazoa; phylum Chordata; class Mammalia; order Rodentia; family Capromyidae; genus Capromys; species Capromys pilorides. The sequence goes on along the minus strand of PVKN010016377.1, from coordinate 14,179 downwards.
AACTGCAGGCTGGTAGGGTGGTTGTAGCCTTTGCCCTGGGAACAACACTCTTTCATCCATGCAGGTGGAGTTCTACTTCCTGTCCCAGTATGTGTCACCGGCTGACTCCCCATTCCGCCACATCTTCCTGGGCCATGGAGACCACACGCTGGGTGCCCTGCTGGATCATCTACGATTGCTGCGCCCTGAAGCCTCCAGGGCCCCCAAGGCCACATCTGGGCTGCCGTCTGACCTAAGCTTCCAGGAAAGTCGCTTCCGGCGCCAGCTGGCCCTGCTCACCTGGACACTGCAGGGTGCAGCCAATGCACTTAGCGGTGACGTCTGGAACATCGATAACAACTTCTGAGACCTGGAGGCTCTGGACCCACACACCGCGATGCCCTTGGTGACAGCTCTTCCTCTCCCTTCTTGGGGAGTGCAGGGTGAAGGAGACGACTCTGTGCACCTCTCATTGTGACCTCTGACCCCCTTAGCCACTTTGGTCTCTCCATGGGCCCAGGACAGACATCCACACACCTTGGGCCTGCAGTGGAGTTGAACAGATTTGCCTTAATGTGCTAGTCATACTGTCTATTAAACAGAGAGCAGCATCCCCTCCAGCAGCCTCTTGCTCTTAAGAACTGGATCCCCATACCTAGAGCCAATGTGAAGCCTTGCTGGGCCCTGGACCTAGCCAGCCCCCTTAATGGGAGACATGCCCTGGGGTCTGCAAGTCAATAAACCACCTGGTGACATCTGCTGCTCCTAAGCATCTTGCTCTTCACTCCCACCCTCACCCTGCAACCCACCCTCGAGAGCTGGGAAGTGTTGGGCAGAAGGGATCAAAGAGGATGTATGTGGATGCTGTCTCTCTAGGAAACTCAGCTGATCTATTGCCTAAGGAAACTTCGGAGCCAGGCATCATGGCACATGCTATCAGTAGTTCCAGTACTCTGGGAAGGCTGAGATAGGAGGATTGCAAGTGCAAGTAAGTGGGAAACTTAGCAATTTAGCAAGACCTTGTCTCAAAATAAAAAAAAAAAAAAAAAATTAAAGGACTAGGGATATAGCGCAGTTACTAGTACAAAGGAAAAAATCCTAAGGAAATTGCCTAAATGCATAATGAATGTCCATTTTCTTTCTTTCTTTTTTTTGTACCAGGGATCAAACTCACGACCTTGTGCTTGCCAGGCAGGTGCTTAAGAATGTCCATTTTCTAAAGTGGATATGAATGGGGTCCTGGCTTTGGAACCAAGAAAAGCTACATAATTTGCAAGCCCTGGTGCAGACTGAAAATTCAGGGTCTTTGTTTAATAAGCAGGAATAAGTCAAAGGGCTGGCCAAATAACTCAGCAGATTAAAGCGCCTGCAAGCAGGCACAGGGGTAGGGGGGTGGAGGGTGGGGGGGTGGTTTGATCAGGGTCTGCTGTGCCACCCCCGCCCCCAGGGCGCTGAGATGTAATTGAGACTGGGAGTGGTAGCATGGGCCTGTAATTCCAGCTCTTGGGAGGCTGTACAAGTCCAATGTAGTAATGAGACCCTGAACACCCTGTAGATCCTTCCCTAAGATACAAAATATAAATAAATAAATAAATAAATAAATAAATAGATAAATAAATAAATAAATGTGGTAGCACATGCCTGTAATCTCAGCACTTGGGAGGCTGAGGCAGAAGGATCACCAGGAGTTTAAGGCTGACCCCCTCTGGTCACTGCTGGGCAATGAGTACAGTGTGTCCTTCGTGGGGGCAGTGGGGCAGCTGGGAGCCCACTTGGGGTGGGGCCAACAGGAGCCCCAGCACATGCTCCATTGCCCCTGCAGACCACTTCCAAAACTTAAATTTAGAGATAAGATTAAGGTTCTCCAGATGGCAGCTGCAGAGCATTAAAGCCCAGGTGTGGAGCGCCTTCTAGCAAGCACCTGCATGAGACTGCAGTGGTCATGTGCCATTAGGTCAGCCCTGTGGGGATTAGCTCCCTGGGATCCCTTTATGGCTGTTTTTGTCCAATGAGGATGGTGAACTGGAAGGGTAAGCTACAGGACAGGGAATTACAAGTGCTGCTGGCCCATTCATCGTGGCTTGAGGAAGTGGCCATCCTGGCACTTGCTCCTGGGCAGTGGCATAAATCCTGTAATCCCAGCACTTTGGGAGGATGAGGCAGGGGATCATAAATTCAAGGTCAGGATGCGCAATTTAGAAAGACTTTCTGTCAAAATTGTATACAATAGAAAGAGGTGGGGATAAGGCTGGTGAGATAGCTTAGGCAAACGCAGGACCAGGGTTCAATCCTGACACCACATTCCTCTGATGGGCCGGACATGGAAACTGGGAGTGGTGGCACACACCTGTAATCCCAGCACTGAGGAGGCTGAAAACAGGAAGATCGTTGTGAGTCTGAGCTACATAGTGTGCCAAATACATTTTTTAAAAGAGGGGTTGGGAGGGTGGGGGGTGGGGATGAAGCTCAGTGTGAAGACTCTAGGCTCAGTCCCCAGGACTGCTAAAAAATAAAAAATAAAGAAATTCCTTGAGCCATCTGCTTGGTCCTCCTGTCTCCAGAGGGGTAGGAGGTCTTACTCCCTCCACTGGTCCCTGGGAAATAAAGACCTCCTCATCTAAGACAGGATGTTCAACCCCTTGGGTTCAGGATGAAACACACTTGTTTTTAATCCCAAGGCTGCTTGGGTGTGTTCACAGACCCTGAGCCTAACAGGCTCAGAAACTTCTTCAAATGCTTGTTTGCCTGGCTTCTTCCGCTCCAGAGAAAATCTCTCAAGGGCTTCATGGCCCTTGTTCCCCTTGTCCCTCTGCTCCCTGTAGGAGACAGTCACAGTATCGACAAAGATGTATACATCCTGTCCCTGAATGTTACTTAACACAGCAGAATGGACTTTTGTAGGTGAGTTTAAGGATCTCACAGTGAGGAGTGTTAGCTGGGTGTGCTAGGCAGAAAGATGAAAAGTTCAAGCCCAGCCTGGGGAACATAGTGACTTAGGAAGAACTTCTGTCAATATATAAAATAAAAAAGGACTGGGAATCAAAGCCCCTGGTTTAACACCCATGACCACAAAGAAATGAAGAGTGTTACAGGCTGAACTGAATTGTATGTTTCTTCCCAATTCCTATTCTGAGACTTAAAACTTCCAGTGCCTGTATTTTGATATAGAGACTTTAAAGAGGTGACTAAATTAAAATAAAACCCTGATATTTAGGCAAGCGCAGGGACCACGGTTCAATCCCTGGCGCCATATGCTGCACCAGGCCCACTCCCAGGGCAGGCTGAGCTGGCCATAACATAAAAATAAATAAAGTTAAAAGTGGGATCTAGGAACTGGAGAGATAGCTCAGGGTTCTAGCACCTGCCTGGCAAGTGCAAGGTTCCAAGTTCAATCCCTGGTACCTCATGCTGAAACAGGAAGACCACTATAAAGCTGAGCTGTATAGTGATACCTTGTGTCAAATAAATAAATTTTTTTTAAAAAGTGGGATCTAGCTGGGCAAGATGGCACATACCTGTAATCGCACTTGGGAAGCTGAGGCAAGAGGATCAGTGAGAGTTTGAAGCCAGCTGAGTTACAAGGCCAGCCTGAGCTAGCTACACGGTGAGACCTATTTATAAATAAATAAATAATAAAGTGGAATCTAATCCAATTGATCTTCATAAGAAGAAATCTGGACACAGACACCAGGGATTGTGCACAACGAGGAAGGAACATGTGAGGACAGCAAGAAAGCAGTCATCTGGAAACCAACCCTGCTGACCTCTTAGTCTGGGCTTCTGATCTCCAGAATTGTGAGAAAATAAACCTATTATTTGGTTTGGGGAAGGCTGTTTGTTTTGTTTTGTTTGCAGTGCTGGGAGTCAGGCCCAGGGCCTAGGGCAGAACTGCTCTACCCCTCTACCCCAAGCCCCTGGCTTGTGCTGCTCTGTTCAGGCAGACCCAGCACATTCATACAGGTGAGTATCCCAGACTAGTGTGTGGGTTTGATTACAAGCTCCCTCACAGGAGACAGGGCCAGACACAGAGACATAACAGCAGAAGCAGAGTCAAGAGTGAAAGAAAAGGGGCCGGCGAGATGGTTCAGTGGTCTAAAGCGCCTGCTTAGGAGGGCTCAGGCAACAGCGGGGACTGCAGTTCGATCCCCGGCACCACATGCTGCGCCAGCGCCACCACCAGGGCAGGCTGAGCCAGCCACAAAATGAATAAATAAACAAACAAACACAACAAGCAAACAAATAAATAAATAAATAAAATTAAAAAAAAAAAGAGTGAAAGAAAAGGGCTGGTGAGATGGCTTAGCAGTCCAAAGCGAGTGCATCGGGAAGTTTAGGCCACCACAGGGACCGCGGCTCCACCCCAGGCACTACATGCTGCACTGCACCCCCCCCAACCCCCCAGGGAAGGCTGAGCCAGTCATAACACAAATATGTAATGTGGTTTAAGAAAATAAAATGAACTTAAAAAAAAAAGAGACGTGACAATGTCTCCACTTGGTGTTATGGATTATATTGAGATGTCCTTCCCAAAGGTTCATGTGCTCTTAAGTGGGGGTGGAAGAGTGACTGGCTCACGAGTATGTGACACTCATCCCTGGTGTGGGATAGTGGGGTGTGATGTTGGAAGGTTCGTGGCCGGGATGTCCGTAACCCCTTTTCTCCTCCTATGCCTGCTGCTTCCTGGCTGCTCTGCCATGAGCTCTTCCTCCTCTGCGATGCCCCTGTCATGCTACCTTCCTGGGAGCCAGCTGACTAGACTGAAACCTCCACAGACTGAGTCAACACAAACCTCTCTTTAACTTGTGGATGCTTTGTCTCAGCAACAGAAAGTACCTAAGACAGCTGGCATTGAGATGAAGAAACTATGGCTGTCACTCAGTGATTTGCCTAGCGTACCTGAGACCCAGAGTTGTGTTCCCAATGCCAGGGAACAGGAGGAACAAAAGTCACAAGTCAAGGGACACAAATGACCTCTACAAGCTGGAAAAATCAAAGAAATAGACTCCCATCTTGGAGCCCAGGGAAACACCCTCCAAATAAGTTGATCTTAGCTGTAGAGCATCTATTTTGGATTTCAGACTCCTAGAATTATAAGAGAAACTGTTTTTTTTTTTCTTTCTTTTTGGTACCAGGAATTGAACTCAGGACCTTGTACTTGCCTGGCAGGTGCTTATGCTGCTCAGCTATCTCCCGGGCCCTCATTCTGTTTTGATTTTGGTGCTAGGCATTGAACCCTCGGCCCTGCATATGCTAAAAATTCCCTATTCCACTGAGCTATACCTCTAGCCCCAATTTGTTGTTTTAAGCCCCTAAATTTTTCATAACTATAGTAACATAGGAAACAGACACTCCTGCTTCTAATGCTACAACTGTAGCTCAGTGATGCTTTCTAAAAACACTACTTAAGACAGTGTGTAGCTGGTGCACGTCTATAATCCCAGCACTTGGGAGGCTGAAACAAGAAGATGGCAAGTTCAAGCTTAGCCTGGGCAATGTAGTGAAATAGTGGCAATCATCTGCTCTCCTAAGCTGGTGACAGGAGTTTGCTGGGCATAGCAAGAGCGCCTGGACTCTTGGGTAGACTGTGGGCCCATCCTCTGCATGCCACAGGGCCACAGCACCACTGGGGATGGCAGGGACATAACTTCCGCAGCAGGGGGGAAGATCCCAAGGCACAGGGCAAAGCTGGAACAACTGATAACCTTCCAGTGGTGTAACGGACTGGCTAACATTATCTTGCTGATTTTTTGTTCTCAACCAACAATCTGCCTAGTGTTTCTGGCTCCTCCTCTCCCTCCTTTTCTCTCCTCCTGTATCCAGAGGAGGGCAGGTAGGCCAGAAGCTGCTTTTTGGGGTTTCTGGTCATTTCCTGTACCCGTCTCTCCCATCCAGCCAGCGTGAGGTCACATCAGACAATGCCATTTTCCCTAACCTTGGCAAGGTTCTCTGTGTTTCTGATCCACTGGAGCTGAAGTCTCAAAGGAGAGAGAAAATGAAAACTTATTAAGGGTATTAAAGGCAGAAAAGGATTCTGGGGATTCTAAGCATGTGGGTCACCCTGGCAAGAGGCCCTGCTGGTTCCAGTGGGATTAGTTGAGATTTCTGTTTGTTTCTTTTTAGTCAGGCATGTTGGGTGGGGACAGGATCCTACTGTAGAGCCAAAGGAGATTTCTCTGCCCAGTGCTAAGGATGGAACCGAGAACCGCATACATGCTAAGCAAGTGCTGTAGCACTGAGCTGAAAGGAGGTCTTTTTTTTTTTTTTTTAAGATTTTTTTTTTTTTTTTTTGTCTTTATGAGACAGGGTCTCACTGTGCAGTTCAGGCTGGCCTTGAGCTCACTTTTTTAGCCCAGGCTGGTCTCGAACTCGCACTGATCCTCCTGCCTCAGCCTCCCAAGTGCTGGGATTACAGGCATGCGCCACCACACCCGGCTGAAAGGAGGTCTTAAGACTCAGCTTGCCTGGGGTGTAGCTTAGTGGTAGCATGCACACTTAGCATCTGCAATTCCCTTAGGCTTTATTTTATTGTACCAGGAATCAAACTTAGGACCTTGGGCTTGCCAGGCAGGCACATGGCACTCTGAGCTATCTTCCCAGCCCTCTCTTAGGTTTATCCACAGCAATACACAGACACAGACACACATACACACACAGAAATTTGCTCAGCACTCTGTTTTAGAAACCAAAACTGGTCTCTAGGACTAACCTAGACCTGAATGCTCACTAGACCCTGTCACTGGTCCAAGTACCTGGGTCCCCCAAGAACAGCAGCAAGAAGAACTGAAGTCTATCTAGGTACCATGTAAGAAGTGGGAAGCTAGGAGCAAGTACCCTACATTCCTAACTTCAATTTTAAAAATTTATTTTATTCAAATTGGAAAATGAATACAAATCCCTGGGTATTTAGGGGGAACAATAAGGGTTGGGTGGGAAGGGGGAGAAGACAGGTGAGGCAAGGTTAGGAGCATCACAGTGGCTGCCTCGGGTCCCTGCCTGAGAAGAGAGGCTGGTGTGAGGTTGAGCGGGGCACTCAGGGCCGGAGGAACACCATGGTGAGGAGGCCTGGAGGTGGAGACGGAAACAGCAAGTTGGCCATGTGGCCCTCTTGGATCCCACTCTTTTTTCTCTGGATGTGGGTCTGGATCCCCAAGCCACTACTGTGCTCACCTAACACATAAGCTGCCACCAACTTTTGTCCCAGGGAAACATGCAGGACCTGAGGCAGCTGGCTGCCGGGTTCGTCCTGGAGTGGAAGCAACAGGAAGGCCACAGAAATGATGCCGGTCAGCAAGAAGAGGATGAAGGAGCTGGTGGCCAGCTGTTGATGAGCATCTGGAAACAAGGCTCCTAGTCAGTGGTCCTCCATCCTTTCCAGCCAGGAAGTGGACATGGACAATGTCTCTACATTTTATCACTGCCAGGGGCCACACTTTGAGTGCCCTCTCCTCCCTGGAGCCTCTGTCCCCATAGCCACAAGAAATCCTCTGTCCTCTGGTCCCTTTCCACACTCTGCAATCATTACTATCTTCCACGCACTCATACAGCAGGTAGGGACCTCTCTCTCTCTCCCCTACCCCCACCACAGCACACAACTCAGTACTGCATAGTTGCTGAGTATAGGTCTGTCTGTGTCTCTCTGTTTCTCTTCTCCCTCCTCTCCCTCTGTCTCTCCAGGGTGAGGGGTTGGCACAGGATTGAGAATCGCACCTTCCCACTGAGCTACAACCCTGGACCTTTTTTGTTTGACAAAGGGTCTAAGTTACTCAGGTTCTACTCAAACTAGTGATTTTCCTGCCTCAGCCTGCCAGGGTGCAGGTGTGCACCACTACACCCAGCTGTCAGCATAAGTTTCTTATTGAACAGAACTGAGCTAACACCTGATAGAAGCACTGCAGTTAGAGCTAAGTGAGATAAGCCAGAAACCAGGGAAACGACCGACTTCTTCCTTTACCTGATATAAATTTCAATTAGGAATGTTTCCACCAAAAGGCAAAAAGGTAAACCAGAAGACTTTTTCAAACCCACTTTAGCTCATCTCTAGGTTAAGGCTGTTTCCTCCCTCCATACAGAACTCCAGAACCCACACTGCTCAACTTACTCTCCTGGAAATGCCTGGTCAGGGGTGGTGCTGTCCAGGCAGGAGGCCCTGGCTGGGGTGCTGGCTCAGGCTGTCCCTGAAGCTGAAGGGGGTACGCTGGGGCCCGCAGAACTGAGGTGATGTCCTTGCGTCCCACCACTCGGCCCTCGGTGCCCTCCTCAGACAGCTCAATGCGGAAGCGGTCCTGGACATCATAATGACTGGGAATGGGGGCCACGTGGCGAATCACACTGGATCCAAAATAAAGACAGGATCATTGCAAGGGAGTGAGTGAGGTCACATCCCCAGAAGGTCCCCCTCCAAAGGTTCCCTAAGGGATGCTGACAGAGTAAGGAAAGCACCTTAAAGAGGACGAGGTCTAGAGCTAAGATAACACATGCTAGTGACCCTCAACTTCCTTCAGCTTTCTCGCTTTCCAACTTACATGTCAATGCAGGACTGAGGTTTTACATATCCTTCTGCGTCAAACACCGTGTATTTGGCAGGTGCTGTGCACAGAACTGTGGAGAAAAAGAACCACAGAAGAGCTCCTAGGCAAGTCTTCCCCATGGTGGGACACCAGAGTTCCCTGTCTCCAATCCCCAACCCCAAGACTGGACATGACTCTTTTGGTCGCCAAGATTTTGCATCTGTTCCTACTCAACTGTACCTCTAGCCCACACAGCCCCCCAGGGTTCTGCAGCCAGCCCCCCGGTCCCCAGCAGGCACCCGTTCCTTCACCTCGGAAGCGAAGCGCAGTTCCCGTGGGGTTATAGAGTGTCAGCAGCTGCCGGGGTCCGCTCCTTTGGTCGGCCCTGAATTCTAGATCCGGGGGAAAGACGAGGACCGGGACGACGGGTCCTGAGGGAGGAGGGGAGCCCCGGGACCCTCGCCCAGAGGCCCCCGGACCCACCAGCTCCAGGTCCTGGGGCGCCCCACGGCGCATGCAGGCTCTGGGCTGTCGGACATCCGAGGGAAGAGCTCCGGGGACAAGGCTTGGAGTCTAGAGCTGGGGGCGTAGGGGCGAAAGCGGACAAGATGTAGGGTTCAGACTGGTACCGCCGAGGCCTCGAAACCCCTCTAGAAACAGCTTACTTATACCCAGGACCCAAAACCCTCGGGATTTCCATCTCCGCCCAGGTCCCAGCAGATCCCGCCCCCAAGCTTCACCTCAGCCACGCCCATCTCGTTAAACTCTGCCCCTGGTGGCTTCCAATCCGGGCTTCTCAACCCTGGGCTAAGATCTTCCCCCTCAAGATCCCGCCTTTCCGGGAGTGCCGGTGTCCCCACCCCATCTTTCCGGCCAGAATCCGCCTTCTGCAGCGGCCTCCTCTGAAGCAGCCTTTCTTGTTTCCTGTGCCCTATCCCTCCAGGACCTCGGCCCGCGCCTTGTCAGGCTCGGGCCGCTCGTGCTATGGCGACCACCTTGTGGCCAAAGTACCTGCCAGTCAACCTGTGATCAAACTAAGGGTGCCATCTTCCCGAGCGTCCCTTTCTCACTTCCGCCGTACGGACTCTCTCATTGGCCAGAACGCTCCCGTTCCCGCCTAAACTTACTCTGATTGGTCTCTGAAAGACCAAACCGAAGTTTCTCTCTCCTAGCACCGATGATTGGCTTGATCTTGGTGATGTAAGAAGTTTAGGGGCGTCTCAGGCTCAAATTCAAGCCGCGAAGTAACTGGGCCAGGTGGGGCTGGGATGAGATAAGGGCTTTGTTACTTCCTCCCTGTGGTGAGACCGCCCAAGTCGCTGGATTCCAATTCTGGGCCCAGATCCTATTTCTCCCGTTTCTGGACTGGCCTGGGAAATCACTCACATACCCACGGGAATTTAAGACTCACCTAACTCTGTTGCTTACGCTGCCTCATTGAATAATCTCCTTTTACAGACCAGGAAACAGCCTCAAAAAGGTTAAGACGCTCACCGTAGGCCACACAATTACTGACCAGTATAAATTCATCTAATGAGGAAAACATTTCCCTGAGCACCTTATTTATATAGACTCCCCTTTGTCCTATTAATCATGCTTTTGCTTTCCCTGTAGTATTTATAGTGCTAGTTGACAATATATTTTACCTCTCCTGAAATAAAATATCGTATCTACAAGAACATTTTGTTTTGTGGTGGTGGTGGTCTTTTGTGGTACTGGAGATTTTACTGTATAGTAAAAGCTCAAAGAATGAATGAATGGAATCTGCTCGATGGGCCCATAAATCATAGAAATGGAAATAAGACCCCTTTCTCAGATAAACTTTTATTTGGATAAGAAAGGAGACCCAAGGACCTGGGGCTGGACTGGGTCTAGGCCTGGGACCTTACAGCCCTTACAGGTTGGGAGATGCATTTCCTATTGCTCAGGTTGGTGAGAACCTGGTCCTGGTTGGGCCGGTAGACAACCACAAAGCTCTCTGGAGGAAGGATGGGACCTCTTTTCTCATCCATCTGGCCCATTATCAGATAGTTGATTCCTGGGGGAAGTGAGAAGAAAGGAGAGTGAGTTGAGAGCTCACAGTTACCAAGACTTTGCCAAAATATTGGGGGAGGTGGCACACTGGGAAACAAACCCAGGGCCTTCATACCATTCCCTGGCCCTTTCCTTTTTTTTTTTTAATTTTGAGACAAGGTATCACTAAGTCACAATGTTTCCCAGCCCAATTAGCAATCCTCCTGCCTCAGCTTCCCAGAGGATTACAGGTGCATACCATTATACCAATGCATTTTCTCATTCAGAGTTTATACCTCTATTAGTTTAGTGTTGCTAAATTCTTCCTCCTGATTTCTTTTTTCTGTTACCTTTTTTCATGGGTGGGTACTGCCTGCAGGGCATGTAAAATTTCAGGGAGGTGTCAGTAGGTGGAGAGGGCAGGTCCAGTCCTCCATTTTTGTAAACACCAATGAGACTGACAGTGACAGTGAGGCCCTCTCCTGGACCCCGAACCATGGACTTCACTGTTGCTGTCACCACTGTGGGAGAATGGGGGTGAGAGATGAGGAGACAGGAAGCCAGGGCAGGAGGAACACTAGAAAGGAGACAGCGTAAAGGAGCTGGAAGGGGAAGCCATGGGGAGGGGCTTCTTACCCAGATCACTGGCACAGAAGTTGCTCTGCATGGTGCCTGTTCTCCGATACTGCTTTGGGCAGGTGACAGTGGGGACATCTAGGAGGAGGGAGGCTGTTTGTGAAGAGAACCTACCAGCATATGAGGACCACTTTCTCCATAACTCAGTGTTATCCCCAACTTTGGTTCCCAGCACCCAGTACCAGCCATAGACAGGAAAGAGGGTCCAGTGAGTGTAGAACGAATGAATGAATGAATGAATGAATGAATGAATGAGCAATTCAATGAATGAGCCCAGAAGATGATCCAAAACAACTCCCTTCAGGGACCAGGGAGATAGCTCAGTGGAATAAGTGTTTGCCTGGCAAGTACAAGGTCCTGAGTTCAATCCCTGGTACCGCAAAAAAAAAAACTCCCTTTAGATGGAGCTCCCTTCTTCCCCCTTCCTAGACTCACTGGAGTGCACTGGAGTCCCCTGGGCCTCAGGTAAAGCTTCTGACTTTTCCAGAAGTTGGACTTTGGGCTTGGCGGGTAGCTTGACTTTGGGTCCAGCTACCGGTTTAGAGTTGGGATCAAGAGTGGGGTGACTGGGATGGGCCTCCTTTCCTGGGCTGGAGGCTGGCCTTGTGTCAGCAGCATCCGGCGGCACCATCTTGTAGGATGCTGAGAAGCCATCTGCGGTGACGCTGAGATCTGAGACGAACTGGACCAAGAGCTCATTGCCCTCTGAGGAAATGGGGCTGTAGGTATCGCAGGAGGTGTTAGGGCAGCAGTGCGCCACCGTCCTAGTGCGTGGCCCTCTGCCCTCTCGGTCTCCTGGCTTTTCAACCTCAAAGCCCCACTTGCCTTGCCTCTAACTACCCAGTAGGCAGATCAGATCCCAGGCCCACTTGCCCTGCCTATGCTTGCCCCCTATTTGCAGAGCCCAAATCCAGCCCCTCAGCCTCATCCCACCCCTCAAATCCCTGAAGTAACGCCCAGCTTTTCCCGCTCCTCACCCGGGGGCGGTGTCACCGCAGAATTTTCCCAGCCTCTTGGAGTCGTCGCTCATTGCTCCGTTGAACACACTGACCGAGTCGTACCGGCAGTAGGTGTCCGGTTCTAGGTCGAACTTCCCGAAGGTCAGCAAGATCACCTGGCGGTGGCCCAGGCAGAGGCTGCTCGAAAGACCTGCGCCCTGCACTTCTTGCCTCCCCCACCCTAACTGATGCCTTCCCATGGCAGGGCAGGAGGGTCATGCACCCCCACGGGGTTGGCTGGTTAAATCCTGGTTCGTTCTCAAGGAACAATCCCCCGCCCCATTCCCGCCCCGCAGCACCGCAGTTTTCGGAGTACCATGTACCTCGCTCTCCTAAGACTTCACAGTTGTGATTTTACAGTTTTAGTCTGCGTGCAAGCAGGATCTGAGCCTTATTTTTGGTCCACACAAGCAGTGGGCTCGGGACACAGAAGAAGCTCAAGAAATCCTTGCTGGCTAGGTGCAGAGGGGGTCGCCTGGGTCCCCACAGGCAGTCGGGGCTCAGGGTCGGTACCTGGTTTGGGGGCGCGATGATATGCCAGTTACAGTTGATGCCTGGGGGGTAGTCGGATTCCGGCCAGTTGGGTGTGGTGAGGGTTCCCTGTGCCTTCTCCAGCCGCCCCCCACAAAACTGGTGCTCTGGGGAAGGGAAACGGGGAGGGGGGCAGTGGAGACCCTCAGTAAGCTGAAGGAGCGTTCTGGCTCGGAGCTGGACAGGCAGCTCAGCTGGGTCCCTTTATGAGGGGACTAGGCATAGGCAGGAGAGTGGGGGAGGTTAGCAGAGAGGGGGCCAAAAGGAGAGGGTGGGACTCAGAGCTGCAGGCAGGCGTGGTGGAAGGGAAGGGGGACTGGCTGGATGCTCCCCATTTTGGCCCTCCCGACCCAAGCCTCTTCCCCTGGGAGATCCCATCTCCCCAGCCTGGCAGAAGAGTTCCCTCTGTAAGGGGGCCCTTGACTTGGCCCCTTAGGGGAGGTCCCCGGCTCAAACATTTCCAGGGAGATTTCTGCTACCAGGAGAGGGTGATGGGACCGCAATCGGGAGCCCAGGGCTGAGTGCAGGGGGCTCCCAGTAAGGGAACCTAGCTCCCCAGCCCTGGGGTGCCTCCCTCGCGCCCGTCGGAGGGAGCCCGATTGCGGACGGGGGCGGGCAGTTACTCACCGTCCCAGTAACCCCAGGCCGCCCATTCCACCCGCGGGTCCATGACCCATTTCCGCCTCGCGCCTGGGGGGGGGCCTGGAAGAGGAGTGGGGGGGAGCAGGAGGGGGAGAGAAGACGGGGAGGAGGGACTGAAGAGACAGTTAGTGAGGAGAAAGGGTGAGGGAGTATTGGTGGCCCTAGGCTCTTGGGACTGGGTTGTCTGGGGGTTGAGGTTAGGGCAGGGGCCGGGGCCTGCGTGGGTAGGGACAAGGAAAGGGTATAGTGGAGATGAAGGAGGCTCACCGTTGCCTGAGGTGGCCCGCCCGCTGTACCAGAGCAGGAAGCCTCGTCCTCCTGTTCCCTCATCTGCTGTCATCTTCAGTGTCACCTGATTGCCTGGGGCAACCAAAGGTGCTGGCCGGAAGGTCCCACAGAAGCGTCCAAGGCGCTTCCCAGAGGTTCCAGACCCAGCAAAGACCTCCAGAGCATCATAACGACAGGCAGGGTGCAGCTCCAGGTCGAAGACTCGGAAGGAGAGGGACACAGTCTGCCCCTCTGGAACCTGATGTTGGGGACATGAGGCATGAGACCCACCTTGTCAGGCTGCACAGAACCCCGGGCAGACGGGCAGAGGTCTTCTCCCCCTCCCGGAAGTATTTCCCATAGCAGTGGGTAGGGCTGGAAAGGAACCTATGGCTGCTGAGCAGAGGCCCTGGGCTCTGCAGCTGCCGTCTCTGGAGAGAGAAGGCAAGACAAGAAGTTGGGGGTGGTGGTGGGAAATCAGGCTTTGAGTGATGGATTAGGAAGTAAACTGTGGAGGGGCTGGGGAGATAGCTCCGTAGCACAAGTGCCTGTCTGGTAAGTGCAAGGTCATGAGTTTGAACCCCGGCTCCGCAAAAAAAAAAAAAA
>PVKN010016376.1:0-17925 GCA_004027915.1 Capromys pilorides | reverse complement strand
GAAAGCATTGAAGGTAGCTCAGCGGCATACGTGCCTGCCTGGAAGTGCAAAATTCTACATTTGATCCCTGGTACCACAAAGAAGACAACAAAATAAACCTTTCTTCTTAAACATGATGCGAAATTGTTTTTCCAATTTACTACCAAGAAAAACCCAGCTGATCTGAATTGAGCCTTTTCCCAGTCTTGGAATGCCTCTTCCAGGCTGCAGGTCTTCTATGACTTGCACGTGGTGCAGCCCGTGGTCTACTGAAAGCCACGTTCTTGCCGAAAGCCTGTGTTTCTGTGGTTGTCTGGCCACCACACCTGCCCTTCCAGGCACAAAACTCTCATTCCACAACCCAGCTCCCTCTTTAAAGGGCTCCTGCCCCCCAGAACTCTTTCAGCCTGCATGGGGGAGGGGAAGCTACTCTCATCAGCTGGTGTACTAAGCTGGCTGACAGAGATGAGCCCAGACAGTTTGGCCTCCTGTCACTGAGGAGTAGGGGGGGCCAGGTGTCCATGAATATAAGGAGTAAGGAGACCCCCTTTTAATTTCTGCTTCTTTCTTTTGAGGAAATAGCACTAATTTTGAGGACGGGTCCACTAGAGAAACCCTAAATAAGCTGAATACTGGGATAAACACGTAGGTTAACAGAGCAATTTCTCCAGTATCTTTTGACTACTAACTTAGTATTACACTAAATTCCCTTAAGACACAAATATCAGTGAATTTTATTAAAGCTACAGGCTCCTAGGCCCTCCCCAAGGCCTGAATCACAATTTCCAGGAAAAGGCCTCCGTGACCTGAGGGTTTATAGGCGCTGCAATGAGAGAACACAGAGGCTATGTCCTTGCCTCAACTAGGCTATACTTTGCTTTCTAATTGGGCTGCTGCTAGCACAGGAAACCACAGCTGAACACAGTCCAGCAATAAAATCTCAACCTCCTTTGTTGCAATTGGTGATCTATAGACTTTGGAAAGAATAGAGGGGGTGGGAGCTAGCTACTGATTGACAGGGAGAGAGCCAATAAGAAACCAGAGAAGCAGCTGATTACCCAGAGTGCTCTGGAGTGGCAGCGGGTCTTGCTTTCCGTACTTATAAATACCAGGATCGGCAGCTAGCAGAGAGCCTTACTGCTGGAAGTTTGTGGCTCTAGATGTTGAGGGAGGAAACAATAGGGGTTGCTGGGGAGGGGGTTACTCACTTAAAGCTAGGAAAACGGGAAAAGTAGGGTGGTAAGGTGAAGCTTTTTTAAAAGAATTCTCAAAACAGGGGTTGGATTTGGTACCTATAAAAGTGGTCTTACTTTTCTGTGTACATTTTTATCTGGGCGGATTGTAGCCCCAAAAGTTCACTGCATCTGCCTCACGCATACAGCTTGTGGGGCCGGAAGGCCAGCAGACCAGCCCTGCGAAGCCTAGCAGAAATCCTGGCTCCTGTTTGTCAGCTTTTTTTGCTTTATGTTGTGGAGGAGGGAAATGAAGGGAGTGGGGGCTCTTAAGTTTTGCCCCTCTCCACAGGAGCAGGTGGTAGGGTGCCTATTTTCTCCAAGTTGAGGCAAAGGGAATCCTTGGGGCTCTGAAAATCCAGCTGTTCTCCAGGGATGGAGAATGGGTTATTACCAAAAACCCTGGCGCCAAGTGGTAAAGGCAGGCTGTGCTGCGCTTCCAGCTGTAAGAGCTTCCAGGTGACTAAAGAGTATGCAAGTAGGCCTGAGTTGGAAGCCTAGGGTTGTGCAAGTCCTAGGTCTACTTACAGTCTCAAACTCTCAAGCTAGAAGTTCAGGCAAATAAGACTTCTAGTTCCTTTCCCATAGAGCAATAAACTCGAGGGTTGGCTCTAATTAGGAGAGCTGCCCTTATGTGGAGCAGATAAGTGGTCTGGCTTGGGGACAGGCTCTTTCACAATAGCCCTTCTCTCCTGAAGGCCAATACTCCGGAGGACTAAGCTCCTGCAGAGTTTTGGCAAAAGTGGAGGCAGGGGTTCTATGGCAAAAGCCTAACTGCAGGAACCATGATCTGGCAAAACCTTCTCAAGGAAATCTGGGGGCTGTTGGCTGACCGAGGGTCCCAGAGACTTCTTTCAGGTTCATGGGGTCTTGGGCAGAGACTTGAACAAAATGGAGGTAGTCAAGGTCCATATCTGTTGAAGCTGTGTCCTGTCTGGGGAAAGGCAGGCTGATGGGACTCGCCAAGGCCCCAAGGGTCAAGAAAAGATCTCCTATCAAACGCTGAAGTCACTGTCCGGTGACCTGGGCATTACCACAGTTCACCTATAAGACAGTTGCTTGACCTGGTGCCCCGTTTGAACTTCTCTGTGGGTAGATTGAGCTGGCTTCCTGCCAAATGTGCATTAATCTGCGGCCACATACAAGAAAGTGGTGAACATGGCACCCCATAGCTGGTCCCTCATGCACAGCTGTAAATCTGATCTCCTTTTAGGTCTATGATTTCTCCCCTTTTAGAAAATCTCTCAATATGTGAACCTCAGACCTCTTGGCATGTTAGCCTTTTGTACTCTCTACCCAGTTGCATGTTTGCTGTTGGAAAAGTATGCATTGGAGCGAAATGGAATGACAAGAAGACCTGATGAAGGTTGCTTAGAGGACCCACTGAGGTTACACCCTCAGTGAGTGAAGAACCTCTGAAACAAGTCAGCTTTATTTAGGATAGTCAACTGATCTCGTGCACAATCACCTTAGCAAAAAGAGAACCACATGCATAACCACAATCTTCATTAACTTCCATCCCTCTTCCATCATAGTGTTCATTTAGGGGTCAATCAATAGCATTAAAAGAAAGGGCAAAAACAATAAACAGAGAGCCCACAAGTGAAGCTGCCATACCACAGCTGTCCCTGGGCCTCGTCCATTACTCTCCATCTTCTGAAACGCCAATTAGGCTACATCTCCCCATTTTTACTTTTTGGAAAAATTCGGGCAGAGGACTACAGACTATCAATCCCTAACTTGTGGATGGACCTGTTCTCACTATAGCACAAAGATCACATATCACGATGCTTCCACTAAACCATAGGATACCATGAAAAGAATCAAGGTTTTCAATATCTGTAACAGATCAGCGCCAGACAACTCCGACAACTGTCTCACAAAAGCATCAGCTTCTGGTTGACAAAACAGGATCTGAATGGAAACATACCACAGATTAACATTTCAATATAACAACGTTCTGTCCCAAATTCTTTATTCTTAGAGTCCATGTATTCTTGAAAATTCAGTTGTTCTGACTTCTTATGTTGCATACGATAAACAGTTTGCATGCCCCAGCTCAATGTCACTCCAACTGCAGCAGTGGTGACTGTCATCATTCCCAAGAATATGGCCATCATAAGTTCACTTTTGTTGTCTTCTTCAACATCTCCAGCAAATATTGGAACCGCACCATGGAAGGGGATCCTCAGAAGTCAGATGCTGATCCTTGTCTTGCTATAGATGTTATTCCTAGAACATTCAAAGCTAATAGAAGATTTTTAGACATACATTCAAAGAATACCTGTGACATGTAATGGTAGGGGCCAGAAGAGTTTCCCATAAGCTATTCTGGGCAGAGCCATAAAGCTTCAATCTGACACCTCCTTTGAAAGTATTAACTAACTCTGGGGCTGCCTCTCCTCTACAGATTTTCTAACATATCCATTCCTCAGAGACTGCAGGGGCTCCAAAGCCAAGGAGATAAGGTCACACAAAGACCACACACTTAAAGGGATAGGCTCTCCTTGCTGATGTGCTCTGTGCAGAGCTTTCATAACCTGTTTCCAAACTTAAGTTTATAGCAGTCTTTCCATTATGCTGAAACCGGTCTGAATAAGATGGACATACTCATTTTATACTGAAGTGGAATTTCCCATTAGTCTTGGCTTTTCCCCGGTGGTCTCACCTAATCTGGGTGTACTTTCCCCACATGGTCAGACCTGTCTTAACTTACCCCTGGTCATCTTCTGCGCCCTGCAATGAGTGCCCCTTGTTGTATATTTTGAGCTGGTGCTGAAAGAAACAAGAAGACCTGATGAATGTAGCTTCAGAGGTCTCACTGAGATTTCTCGCTTGACGTGAGCCCAAAACCCCAGAAGCATCTCAGTTTTATTTTGGACTAGTGAATGTGACCACATTAGTAATCACTTTAGTAAGGGAGGAACTAGATCTCTATTTACTTTCACCATTTCCATAACACTAAGTTCACACAAATGCTAATTGTTAACATTCCAAGCAAGGGAGGAGGCAACAAACAGGGAGCCAACAGGAGAAGCAGCTATCTGCCTCCTTGAATCCCAGCTTTCCAGGATTCCAAAGTAACAGACCTCAGCTGTTCCTGGGTTTTGTTTATTTCACTCTGCTTCTTGAAATGCTAATTAGGCTTTTGTCTTATCTCCATAAGCTGTCCGTCAGCAACCTCCATGTTTTGATGCTTTTAAATCACAACCTTAAACCCAGTGGATCAGTGCTTCATCAATTGAGGTACTTGCCAAACCAGAATGTACCTCAGCAAACGAGCCCAATCCCCTATGGATAGCTTTCTTGAACAACAAGCCATAAAGCAGTTGCAAATTGGTAGTGGACAGAGAGGCTGCTGCCCCAGTGACAAACACCTCAGGCTCTATTTCATCCCATCCCACAAGTGTAGCAGAGTATGACGGAAAGGTTTTTAATTCACCTGTGGTTGATCTGAGTGCCCCAGTAGGGGAGGGTCTTATCTTTTCCTTTCTGATATTGATCAAGTACTATTATGCTGGACAACATTGGGAGGAAAGATTCCCACACCTCTTATGGCCAGTCCAGACCACCCTCCATCAGAGCAGTGCAGTTGCCAAACTCAGCACCCTCTTCAGGGCTCATAGGACCCATTACTATGACTAGTGTCAGTCCCCCAGTATACTCACCTAGTGCCTCCAGTGTTGGGAGCCCAGGAAGCACTGGTTCTTCCAGCAAACCAATGGGAACAGATTCTACACACAAACTCCCAGTAGCCATTGTGGAGCCAATCTGAATAAACCAGTGGACCACCTGAAAATCATGATTTTTCCTGTTGAGAACCAGATGGAGAATCCAGGCTTCAAAATGTCAACTATCCAAGGAGCATATTTGCTTCCCTGCTCTTAAATAGCAGTTGGAGCTCTTGCTTCTGAGGCTGCTTTAAGATCTGATGCCCCTGATAGCACAGGTGATCAGCCTGGACTATACCAGGAGAACCCAGCAGGTGGGAAGTCCAAGTGGCTTGATGCATCCCTGAAGTCTTCCCTTCAGGGTGGAGACAAGGAGGACAAACCAGTGAGGAGTGGCATGCAGTTTGTCAAAAAGACTGTTTTGAGAAATATCAGATTTCCATCTCTTATGCCCATGTTGACAAATTTTCCAATGGAGAGTGGATTTGTACTTTCTGCAGAGATGTAGCCAAACCAGAAGTTGAGTATGATTGTGATATGCTCCTAGCCACAACTTGGAAAAACCTGAGGTTCTTGTTAAATTAACACCAATACATAAAAATGTGAATGTCTACTTCTCTCTACTGCCATGAAATGAGCTGGACTTTTCAAAACGCTGTTCCTCTAACTGTGCCTGATTATTATAAGATGATTAAAAATCCAATGGGCTTGTCAACTACAAGGAAAAGACTGCAAGAAGATTTTTCTATACAAAGCCTGAGGATTTCCTGCCTGATTTTGGATCTTTCAGATCCTGTCCTGAATTCAATGAGCCTGATTCTGAAATTTCTGAACCTGAGAATTTGAAAGCTATTTTGAACTTCTGAAGAAGCTTTATGCAGATAAAAGGTTTCCTAAAGTAGAACACAGAAATGAATCAGAAGATAATAAATTTAGTGACTCAAATGATTTTTGTACATCACTGGAAGCAATGCCTCTAAAGTACCAAGTGCTAGTTTCTTAAAACAATACCACTGGTGTCTGTCAGTTTCTGTCAGTAACTTGATGTCATCAGTTTAAGCAATTTTTGATGTTTACTAGACTTTGAGTTCTTTAATAACCTACTTTTAGGATCTTGTTTTAAGCAAAAGGAATGAAAAGGGAAAAGCATTAATAACAAAGATGGTTCTTCCCATTTCTTGGTGTCAAACCCACAAGCTGGAATAGTTGCTACAGGAAGAAAATAGACTTTCTATGAACTCAGTTGAAATATTAAGTGTGTCAAGTGTGTTAAGCCACTTTTAAAAAATTAATGCTGCTGCCCATTATTGCCCAACCATAGACCTAGGTATGCGGGAGATACCAAGTGCAACAGAAGGACAAGTTAGATATCAGTAAGGCTCCTAATAGTATATTATGAGATGGTAACTGTATTAAAAGTTGGGAAGATTTCATGTCTCTTACATCAAATGCTCTATCTGAATTTTGCCTTCAGACAATGTACTGCAGAAGAAATCTTCTTGGGGAGATTTGGTTAGGGGAAACACTACAACCTGATACATTCATAGGTCAATTCTGAGTGTGAATTGAAGGAGGCAACGATGGTGCAAAACTCTATCCTTGAATGAGCTTGTTAAATGTGAGTGGGCATGTGTTTCTAACTTAATAGGACCTCTAGACCTTTGACACCTAGGGAGCCCTCTTTCTCTCTTCAGGAATGTCTCAAACCATTAACTAGGCAGTTTAAAATGTCAGCCAACTGCTAAGCCATGAAGCTTCTCAGCTTATGCAGTTCTGTGCCTATCCAGTGGCTGTCTCAAAGTTATTTGATGCCATACTATTCGTCCTATGGACTGCAGCTAAAGATTTGGGACTAAAAGCACTAGCCTTTTTTTTTTTTTCTATTGAAGACCCCATTATAGGGGCACCATGTAAAGACAAGTCCTGCCAGACTTCCAACTTTGAGGCTATACTGAGTGTGGGATAGACTTATGATGGAGAATTCTAGAAGGGGAGCCCTGTGTAGGCCATTCTCAGCTTCTAAAGCTGAGAGGATGAATCTGGTCCATCTTCCTGCATAAACTTATCTGATGGCCTTGTGGTAGCTTATGTTTGGAGTTGACTAGAACGGGGTGATAACCTATGATCTGTGTTCCTGAATCTGGCCCAGGTCTCCTAGACCTTAATGTTCTGAGAATTCACTGATGCCTTACTCCAGAAAGGAGGAGACCTCTTGGCAATATAGATACGGTCCTTGGTTTACAGAATACTTGTTTGATGCAAGCTTTGGTTGGTTTCTATATTCTCCATTTCTTAGGGGTGAGCATTCTAAATTGTATGTTCTGATACATGTTGTATGTTATGAGTCAGTGCTAAAAGAAACGAGAAGACCCAATGAAGGTAGCTCAGAGGACTCATTGACTTGTCCCTCAATGAGCCAAGAACCCCATAAGCAACTCAGCTTTATTTCAGGCTAGTGAAAGTGATCTCATGCATAATCACTTTAGTAAAGGAGGGCCATGTGCTTAGTCACGAACGTGACCACGATCTCTATTAACTTCCATCCTTTCCCTATGATCAGTTTCACACAGGGGTCAACCATTAACATTCCAAGAAAGGGAGAAAGCAACAAATAGAGAGTCCACAGGTGAAGCTGCTATCTATCACCTGGAGTCCCAGCTTTCTGGGACTCAGCTATCCCAGTTTTTCAGGACTTTCAGCAACAGATCACAGCTGTCCCTGGGTCCCATTTATTACACTCTATTTCTTGAAATGCTAATTAGGCTATATTTCCCCACTTTTATTTCTTATGCTGAAATATCAGGGTGAGGATCAGACTGTCAATCCACAACTTGTTGATGGACCTGTCCTCATCACCAAACAGCACAGAGATCACATACCACTACATTTCCACTAAACCAGGGGGTAACATGAAAAGAATTAAGGTTTTCAATACTACTTGTAAAAGATCAGGGCCAGACAATCCTGACAACTGTCTTGCAAAAGCATCAATATGTTGACAATATAGGATCTTAACATTCTGTTATAACAATCTGTCCTAAATCCTTTATCTTTAGATTCTATGCATCCTTGAGAAGTCCATCATTGTTCTGACTTCTTGTGCTTATATACAGTTTGTAATACCACTTGCAACAGATCAGTGCCAGACAATCCTGACAACTGTCTCAAAAGCATCAACATGTTGATGAGACAGGATCCCAACAGCAGGGGCAGGGGAGATACCTCAGTGAGTGCCTGCCTGGCAAGTGCAAGGTCATGAGTTCAAACCCTGGTCCCGGAGAAAAAAAAAAGCAACACACTGTAGATCAACATTTCATTATAACAACTGTCTGTCCCAAATTCTTCATCTTTAGAGTCTATGCATCCCTGAGAAGTCCATAGTTGTTCAGACTTCTTGTACTGCCATAGCTCAACGCCACTCCAACTGCAGCAGCCGTAGTGGTGGTGGTCATTATTAAGAGTATGGTTATCATGAGTTCAATCACTCCTGATCCCTTCTTTAGCACCTCTAGCAAACATTGGATCAACATCATGGAAGGAGAGTCCTGTCACAAGCAACAGAGCTGTACAGGAAATCAGATTCTACTTATTCTGAGAACATAGATGTTATTCCTAGAGAAGTTTAAGGCTAATAGAAGAATTTAGACATGCATGTCAAGAACAATTGTGACATACGATGGTAGGGCCAGAAGAATTTCGATAGGTCCTACAAGCAATAGATGAAGGAGGTGAACACATGACTGAGTAAAACAAGTTTTTAATCTTTTTAGGCTAGCATATGATTTCTAGCAGTTATACCTTATAAGTCTTTTCCTTGAAAAGAAAAAAAAAAAAAAAACCCTTCTCTCCCTTTCCTCAGTTTTATTATTTACCAGACTTTTCCCACCAGTGAATTCCTCTATTGAGTGGTGGATTTAAAATATAAACCCAATAACCAAAATTATCTATACCACTTACTGGAAACAATAACAAAGTCACCACAGCAAGAAGCAAGTTGGTATTATTTTTCTCTTGTGTTCCTTCAGGCATCCTCTCACCTTCCTCTGTGTGTGTGTGTGTGTGTGTGTGTGTGTGTGTGTGTGTGTGTTTATGTGTGTTTTCCAATTTGTTCCCAGGCAGGCAATGGGGATTGCTGGGCCTCAAGAAGAGGCCATCTGACTGATGTCCTGTTCAGAGTGAATCTTCTGATTTCATCAATTGGAGGATCTATCTTAGAAGGTTTGTGCTTACTCATTTTCTGGGTTTTATTTGTCGGGCTGGTACCCAAATTACTTCTCCAGTAGCTGTAATAACACAAGCAAAACCTCTTCCCCATCTCTGGATAACTACTGGAACCCATTAATCACTATCTTTTAAAAAGAAAATGGGCTGTTGCAAAGCAACACTCACTTCCTTTGTCCAGTGATGGTCTGCTGTGGAAGATTCGTCTGGTAGCCGATTTAAAACAATGTAAATGAAGCTATTTACACCTATTGACCTAGGTATATTCATATGTATCCCCATGCTATCCCCCCCTTTTTAAATAAGCATTTCTTTTAAACTTCTATTAGCTCTTTCTGTAATTGCCTGACCTTGGGGGTTATGGGAAATACCTGAAATAAGTAATGTTTCAATGTTCAAAAAAGTTTTAAAACTTTACTAAGATAGGCAGGTGCATCCTCAGTTTTAATCCATTGTGAGATTTCCATTACATTAAATGCTTCTAGCAAATGTTGTATAGCATATTGACTCTTTTCACTGAGTAAAAGGGTAGACCATCAAAAACCTGAAAATGTCTACGGACATATTGTAATTTCCCAAAAGAAGGACCATGAGTGACATCTATCTGCCACAGCTGACTGGCTGCATTTCCTCTTGGATTTATTACTTGAGGGATGTGGCCTTGTAAAGCACTGCATTGTGAGCAAGAGTTTAAGATATGTTGTGCTTGTTTATGTGTAATATTGAATTTATGGATAAGCCCTTGTTTGTCAGTATGAGTAGAAGCATGGAAATCCATGGCAGCTTGAACACTACCTATAAGTAACTGATCTATATGTTCATTTCCTGCCGACATAGGGTCAGGTAACACAGTATGAGCTCTAATATGCATAGTGAGAAGAGGCTGATTTCTAATTCTGATAATAAGCTGCAGCTTAGAAAATAATTGTACTAATTCTGCACCATCTGCAATTAAAGTAGCAGTTTCTAGTTCTTTTACTGTATGTTCAGCGTATTGGGAATCAGTCACAAGATTATGCTGCTCCAAGATTGTTCAGAACCATTTCATAATAGCAGCTAGTTCTGCCTTTTGAAGAGAGTGCAAAGGAGTTTTCTCAATTCTGGTTTCAGGACCCATATAGCCTTCCATGCCAAGTTGATTAGCATCAATAAAAAATGTATCTGCTTTAGGAATGGTTCAGTCTTAACAATAAAAGGTAATATCCATTGGGTTCTTTTAAGGAATTGAAGATGTTTATTTTTAGGGAAACTATTGTGAATGTCACCCAAATGTCTTGTAATGCAAGTTGCCATTCATTTGAAAGTTTGTATTGATTTATAATTTTTTGTTAGATAAGTGACACTATAATTTTTTGACAATTTGTGTCAATAAGATGAAGTCTTAATCTCCTTTTGATAATGATTCTACAAATTTTATCTAGGTCGGTGAACAACTTTTTCTGTTCTTTATTAGAAAAAAATAGCCATTCTAAAATACAATCTTCCCGCCAAAAGACTCGGGTCAAAGTGTTGTGATGGAAAAACTAGTACAACCGGTTGATCAGGATCAATTCTGTCCAAATAAGCAGTTTGCATAATTTGTTCAATCTGTAAAAGTTCCTTTTCAGCTAAAGTACTTAAAAATTGGGGACTGTCTAAGGCAGGATCCCCTTGTAATGTGAGAAATTTTGCAGGGCATAGGTGGAAATTCCTAAGGAAGGCCTAAGCCAATTAATGTCTCCCAGAAATTCTTGAAAATCATTTAAAGTGTGTAGGCAATATCATCATAATTGAACCTTTTGAGGCCAGGCATGGGTTTGATCTAATTTATTACCTAGGTATTCAAAAGGTGGCTATCTTCACATTTTTTTTCTTTGGCTATAATTAATCCATATTCTCCTAAAACTAACTCAGCTTTAGTAATAAGTTGATCTAATTTGTTTTTGTCAAAATGGGCAAACAACAAATCATCCATATAGTGTAAGATTAACACCGAAGGAAATAGATCTCTTAAATTTTCCAGAGGTTGGTTCACCTAAAATTGGCAAAGAGACTAACACACCTTGAGGCAAAACTTTCCATTGATATCTAAGAGTAGGTTTGTTATTTAAGGAGGGGATCATAGAAGCAAAGTTTTCTTTATCTTAAGGCTGACGGGGAATAGTATAAAAAGCAATCCTTTAAATCAATAATGGTTAAAAACCAGTTCTTGGATTATACTAGGTTGTAGTAGTCCAGAGTGTAAAGGACCCATTGGTTGAATAATAGCATTAATTTTTCTTAGATCTGTAATTAGTCTCCATTTTCCTGACTTCTTCTCTATGACAAAAACTGAGGAATTCCAGGGACTTGTTGAGCTTGCTTTTGTCCTCATTTAACAACTCCTGAACTATTTTTTTCAAGAGCCAAGAGCTTCTCATTTGTTGAAGGCCACTGCTCCACTCAAATATGCTGGTTTGTTAACCACTTATTGGGGAGGGGGGGGCGAAGCTCAGGGCAATGGCCCTTACTCTAAATTTGAATTCAGAGCAACTATTTTTATCTCCTGGGAAATTGCGGGGATTTGTAAAATAACATCCCACTGAGAAGGCAGATCATGTCCCCACAAATTCATAGCAATGTCTGCCACTGCGGGTTGTAAATTCCCCTCTGGCTATCTGGCCCAATGCAGACCAACATATTTTGACTTTGTTGAATATTATTCAAAGCTCCTATACCTGAAAATGTGGCAGAAATGGGCATTTTAGGCCACTAACAAGGCCAGTCTTTAGAGGACATAGTAGAGACTTCAGCTCCAGCGTCTGCCATCCCTTTAAAACTTAGGCCTTGTATAATTATAGATAATAGGGGTCTTTGTCCCAATAGTGTTTGTCACCATATCAAAAAATCAGTGCTTTTAAATCCTCCTTTTCTTTTCTCTGGCATGCTATTGTTTTTTACACAGGGCAACAATAGTAACTGAGAAATCCTTTCTTTGCTTGCTGTTTGAAAAGGTACAGAGGTAGACATCATAAGAATTTCTCCCTCATAATCACTATGACTCCCAACTGTACAAACACACCTTTGCTAGTAATAATCAAACCAGTAGTATCTTTGGGTATGGGGTCAAAAATATTAGCATGAATTTGATATAATCCATAAGCGGGTTGCAAAATGTGGTTTTCTATAGCTACAATACCTAAGGGCTGTACTTCCTGGTGCGGCCTGAAAGAGATCTGAGACCCTTAGTTTTGACTTATGGGGTTGTTCAAGGGAAACTGCTAATACCCCATATTGTTTCTTTGGGCCGTGAGGAAAATGGCCCATTATCCAGTTTCCCTGCTTTTATAAAGGTTGTCCATTTTTATCAAATTTGGAGCGACATTCATTTGCCCAGTGTTTTCCCCTTTTACATTTTGGACACAGCCCTGGTGGCTTAGTTTGATCTTTACCTCTTTTTTTCTTTTTTACAATCCTTTTTCATATGCTCCATTTTGCCACAATTAAAACATTTTGTAAAATTTTGTGTGCATGAAGCTTGTAAAGCAGCAGCTGGTAAATTAGCTTTATAAGATTCAGAACTAATATCTGCATAAGCCTTAATACATTCCTCCAGTGGAGCACTTTGAGCTTTCAATGGGTGTATAACATTTCAACATTCTGAATTAGCATTTTCAAAAGACAAGATTTGTAACAAATCCTGAAGATCCAGTTGTCTGTTTTATTGCCTCCCTTAACTGAGAGATAAAATCAACAAAGGGCTCATTCTGAGACTGTACTATTTTAGCTAAAGACTTTTGAGCACCTCCACATTTCTCAACCTTCTATCATCCTCTAGGACAACATAAATACATCTGTATAATGGCCATATCATTATACTGAAGTTGAGCTGCAATACCAAATCATGTGCCTGAGCCAGTAAGCTGACCTGCCGTTACGGCAACAGGCAGATTTTGACCTCTATTTATCCTGTCCTGGGTTTCTGCCTCATTTTTCCACCAGGTATGGAATTGAAGATATTGTCCTGGTTCCAAAATAGTATGGCACAACACTTCCCAATCATGAGGAACAAGCCTATATTCATCTGCCAATCTTTGTAAGAGGCCAACAACATAACTGGATTGTATTCCATATGCCATAATAGCCTGCTTCAACTCTTTGACTATCTGAGAAGATAGAGGTTGATAATTCCACTGTACATAACCATTTGGGTGTTGCCCACTTGGAGGGTGCTGCTGAAGCACAACAGGGCAAACACCCAGCGGTGTTTTATAAGCCTCTGGGTCTCCCTGGTTCCTTCCCTGCAATGAAGCTTGGGTCACTGCACTCCTAAGCCCAACAGCTGAAACAGGTTGCTCATGCTCATATGGAGGAGCTGAGGGATTAGCTGGGAGATAAGGCAGAAGTTGAACCTTAGTAAGCATGGAGGGTGGACTTGAAACATTCAGTTGCTCCACCAATTTGGATATCGACTGTGTTAAATGTTTCACATGATGGAAAAACTCCTGGGTACTATGTGCCTCTTTCTCCAACTCACTTTCCCAAGCTTTCAAAAAGTCCACAGAATCAGAGGACAGAGGCCAAAGGGCTGGAAATGCCTACTTTACTTCTGAATTCTGTTTCAGACTCTTAGCCCAACAAGGACAAATCATGAGGTGTGGTGCTATCTTCATGTTCTGTAATGTCCTCATCAACTGAACCCCTTATAAGACTACCTTTCTGAGTCTGAGGAATCAGCTGACGACTTGATTTTTCAGAGTCAGACTGCAGGGGCTCAAAAGCCAAGGAGATAAGGCTACATAAAGACCACACACTTAAAGGGATAGGTTCTCCTTGCTGGTGTGCTCTGTGCAGAGCTTTTATAACCTGCTTCCAAACTTTTAAGTCTAGAGCAGCTTTTCCTTTAGGCTGAAACCAAAATCAATTTTTTTTTGTAAGAAGACATAATTCAAAACTTTTTGGTTTCACCTTTATCCCCACTCCTCTATTAACTTCCAACTTTTCCCTATCGTCAGTTTCACACAAGGGTCAACCATTAGCATTCCAAGCAAGGGAGAAAGCAACAAATAGAGAGTCCACAGGTAAAGCTGCTATCTATCACCTGGAGTCCCAGCTTTCCAGGATTTTCAGCAACAGACCACAGCTGTCCCTGGGCCCCATTCATTACACTCCATTAGGTTACAACATGTGGCATTGAGTGTCAGTGGACTACCATCACAGGCTATTTGTTAGCTCTGTGTATTTTATCATTTATCCCTTGGACAATGGACACCCAAGTTGATTACTGCTAATGCTGCAACAAACTTGAATGGAAATACTTCCTTTCTCAGGAGCCTAGATCTGCTCAGTTCCAGACCTGAGGCATGAATCTTCTCATCAAGGGACCTCAGGTGCACATGCAGAGACAGAGAGCTTCTACGTGTTCTCGCTGCTAGGACCCAGGCTCAGCCACGGTCACTTTCTGATCTGAGACACATTTCGTGATTCCCTTTGAGAGCTATATTGATGTGCCCTGAGCCAGGGCTGAGAATTTCTGTTCTGTGAGATTTTATACTCGGCTGGAAAAACTAGTTTCATTCTGGCAAAATCTCATTTAATCAGCTACCCGCACCTTTTACATAGTCATTTAGAAATGAAGATACAGATGATCTAATTAAGAGCAGCAGCAAATGTTCATGCTGACTGGCATGAGTATGACAAACCCACCTGCTGGGGTAAATTGCTTAAGTGAGCACATTAGGCACATTTGCATATGACAGGAGCCTGCCAGGCACACTTGGGAACAATGCCAGGGAGGCACTCCCTCCCCTTGAGGGAACTGCATGTGCATGTAGAACTTGTCTTTGATTGGTCAAGCATAGGTGACACTAGATTCCAGAAACTCTGCTGTCACATCAGTTGTAGAGCAGCAATGGTGAACCTGTGACCCATGCCACAGCAGGCTGTTTGTATCATTGAATGCTCTAAAGAGTTTGCCATCACTAGTGTAGCCGAAGCAGCAAGAAAAACCTGGAAGCAAAAGGGTGAATGGGACCAACAAGCCAGATGTATTGGAATGTGGCTGAAGGAAAACCTAGGATAACCATCAGAAGCTGCAGCACAACGGTCTTTGGAGGTTGGGTCTCCTCCAATGAACCTCAGATAGTTGTGCCAAATGCTGCCTCC
This sequence comes from Capromys pilorides, assembly GCA_004027915.1. Classification (NCBI taxonomy): domain Eukaryota; kingdom Metazoa; phylum Chordata; class Mammalia; order Rodentia; family Capromyidae; genus Capromys; species Capromys pilorides. The sequence goes on along the minus strand of PVKN010016376.1, from coordinate 2,699 downwards.
ATGTCACCTGTGTGTTCTGGGAGAGCCTTGATGAGAACACCAGACACTGACATGAGGTATATCTAGGAGGAATAGTGGATCAATGCACTATGTATTGACCTTAAGAACTTCACTGTGCTATGTATAACTTAACCTGAGGAAACCAAGAGAAAGTGACATTTTCTCAGGATAGCTGCCAGTCAGCAATGGTTACTGATGTCTGGAAGAGTGGGAATGCCTGGATCTTGCTCAGCAAAGTTTGTGGTAACAATGTGGTAATGGAGAACTGCAGAAATATTTTGTCCCTGAACCTAGCTATCAGTAACTGATCATCTGATGGACTGAAGCAAAGATCCCAGCTTGTGAAGGCAGCTGTATCTCCAGCTGTTGACTTTTTTCCAACATGTACTGAACACAAAACTCACATTGGAGAGAAGTCTGCATAATGAATGTGGTAAAAGCTTTGGTCGGTGCTCAAGCCTTTACTCAACCTCTGAATTCACACAGAACTGATATACGGCATGCAGTAAAGCCTTTAAAGAGTTTCCATGCCCTACTTGTCATGGATGAATCAATGCTGGAGAGAAACCTTGCAAGTGTGAAGAATGTGATGGGGTCTTTAGTATTGGTGCAAGCCTTGCTGAATGTGAGCTCATACCACAAACGAGCCTTCAAAGTGTCTTCATACCTTAACACCAGGGTTCACACTGAAGATGTGTCAAGAATGCAGCAGAGCCTTTAGACAAAGTGGGAGACTTTGACACCAGAACTCATACTGGAAGGAAACCTTGAGAAGTATGAACATGGCAAAGCCTTGACTCAAAGTTCCAGCTTTATCCAGCACCAGCATATTCATACCAGGGAGGCCTTACAAGTGTACAGGATATGGGGGCTGGGGAGATAGCTCCATGGCACAAGTGCCTGCCTGGCAAGTGCAAGATTGTGCGTTCAATGCCTGGTCCTGCAAAAAGTGTACAGAATGTGGAAAAGCCTAGAAGTCCTATTCATCATAATCCTATACAATTCATATTGGACAGAAATTCTATGAATGTACAGAATAGGAAAGGGTTTAGACATCCTAAGCCCTTTTTACCATCAGAAAAATGATATACAACTAGTGTAGTATGAAAATCCTTCCAATCCTCACGTGACAATTCAGATATGTACAGCTGCAAAGAATGTGACTGTCATGAAAAGGTCTTCTCAATTTATCCCACATGAGAATTCACACTGGAGAAAAACCCTATGAGTGTAAAGAACATAGTAAATCCATCAGGTAGTGCTCATACCTTACTGATGATATGGCTGGTACCAGACAAGCCCTATAGGTGTGAGGAGTGTAGCCTTTGATCAAATCCAAAATTCATGCAGGAGAGAAACCCTACAACTGAATAATGTGGCAAAAGCTAGTTTATTTGATCCTCTTTTGCCATTGGAAAATTCATACTGGGGAGAAACCTTACCAATGTAAGGACTATGACAGGCCCTTTTGTCAGTACTCAAACCTTATTTAACACAAGAGAATCTACAAAAAGGGATAATCCCCATAAATGTGAAGAACATGAGTCTTTATAGGGTCCCACACCTTAGTGAACATAAGATAGTTCATACTAAAGAGAAATCTTTCAAATGATAATTCTTAAGCATCACAGAATTCATGCTACATAGAAATCCCACCAGTACTGGATGAAGTATATGACAAAGACTGTTGCCACTTCTTGTACCTTCAACACAGAACATTGTAGTAAAGGCAGCAAGTTAGTCAATACTTAGTCAATCTAACTCTGCATTCTATGCCTCGTATTTAAGCTTTTCTGCTGGGTGATCGAGGGCAGGTTAAGGCCAGACCTGTATAATAGATCATTCGCCTTTTGTATCTTTACTTAAAATTGGAGAAATCATTGGACAGAAACTTTGTATCTGTGATTGAAAATACATTATCAAAAATGCAAAAATCTAAACAGTAATGGAAAAAAAATAGAGCAATGAAGTCTTTATTCACACTAATGTTAATTCACTTAATTCACACTTAATGTGTATAGAACTAGAGAGTAGTAGTGACACAGGCCAACCCTAGGCTTAAAAGTTGATATTTTAGTTGCTGTGGTAGAAACTTAACTCAGTAATAGCACACACAGAATATCTGTGAAGGGACATTTATCATAAGTCTTTGTTTCCTATAACGTGTTTTAGAATAAACTCATGTCAAGTCAGAACGGCATCTGTGGTCCCACTCAATGGTGGCTTTAGGGTTTTCAGTGGTGCTGTATTAGATCCTCAAAAGTGTAAGGAACACACAAATAAATCCTGGTCACTAAAACATGAAGGTTTGGGGAATCTCCTCAAAGAAACTTGGATTTATTTTCTGTTTCTAGTCTGCCAGCCTGGGCTACTTAAAAGTTGGGTTTTGGTAAAGTCCAAATGCTAAGAGTCTAAAAATGTTCTCCTATTATTTATATATTCAGTTCTTGTCCCTACTGATTTGAGTGTTTATATTTTAGTCTCTGCCCAGAATGTTCCATCTTGCTGCATACTTATCTTCTGTTGATCACATGCAGAACTGAGAGAGAACTGCTTCCAACTTGAAGACCAAGAAAAGTGGCTATAAAAACTAGAACTTAATGCCAACTAGCTATAACACTTAGAGATGGTTTGAGATCTGGTGCAACCAAGCCAGCTGTTGTCTTCTTAGGATTGCCCTTGCCAATGAATATCTTCAC
>PVKN010016375.1:0-17922 GCA_004027915.1 Capromys pilorides | reverse complement strand
TTGTTCTCTTACAATGAAAGGAACAAATAAAACTTTTAAGGAGTAAAATAAAAAAGAAGTAGATTTTGGTAATAATTTAAAATATAATAAAAAGCATAAACCAGTAAGATTATTAAATAAATCATGTTTTATGAAATAAAGGCTTGATACATGTTTTTGTAAATTGATTATATATTATAAAAAGCTGAATCTTTACTTTGTTTTTATGTATTTGGTATAGAATCTCACTATACAGCTCAGACTCATAGTAATCCTCCTGTTTTCAGCCTCCCCAGCACTGGGGTTACAGGCATGTTACTACCATGCACTGTCTCGGTGGATAGCTCAGCATGTCTGGGGGTGGGGCTGGCCCAGCACCTGGTGCTGGGGATCAGATCCCGGTCCCTATGCTTGCCAGGTGCTTAGTCTGCTGAGCTATCTCACTGGCCCCAAATCCTTACTTTATGACATACATCAAAATATATTCCAGACAGATTAGAAAGTTGCAAGTTATAGCCTAACCTAGCCTATTTAGAAACTTGTACCAAGACCTTGTCTTTGAATAAATGAGTGAGGACTGTGCAATTTGAAGCTCAGTGTGAAAGCCCTGTGTTCGGTCCCCAATACTATAAAGGAGAGGAGCTAGTGGGAGGTCTTTAGTTTATTAGAGGATTTTAAGTTTCTCAGGCTATCCTGCTGGTAGCTCTCCAAAAGAGTTACAAAGGGACAAGTGTAGCCCCTTCTGTCTTCTCTCATTTTCATACCTTGGGACATGGCTGCTTACTCCTGTACTGTTGGTATCCATACCAGAAGGTGGTGTAGCCAGGGGACGGCCCTACCACAAAGCTCTCACTGTGCCATCTGGGCCTTCAGTTCTTGAGACCACAAGCCAAACAAAGCTCTTCTGCATAAGTTGCTAGGGTCAGATATTAATTGTAATAACAAAAAGCACACTGATGCAACTTGCTAAACACAATCTGTTGATTAGAGTATTCTGGCTTATTCAGGTAAGCTGCATGTAATTACAGAAATATTTGCAAGAGGCAAAAAAAAAAAAAAAAAAAAAAAAGTCAGGAAAGCATTTAAACCATAGTATTTGGTTTTGAAGATACAGAAGGGGACCAGAGCCAATGGCCACAGGTGGCTACTGAAAGCCAGAAAATGCCAGGAAATAGATTCTCTTTCAAGCCTCTGCTAAGGGACACAGTCTTGCTGAAACTTTGACTTGTCCCAGGGACCATTTTGGGCTTATTTGCAGAACTATAAAATAATAGCTTATATTGTTTTAATCCTCTGGGTTTGTGGTATTATAATAGCAGTAGAAAGCTACTATACCAGCCAGGCAATTTGATGCATGTCTGTAATGCCAGCACTGTGGGAGGTTGAAGTGGGAGAACTGCAAGCTGGAGCTCACCCTGGCCAACTTAGTGAGAACCTGTGTCAAACTTTTAAAAAATTTGAACAGGCTGGGGATATACATCAGGGCAAGGCCTCGAGTTCAGTGCTCAGTACCACCAGAAAAGAGTGAGAGAGGAGGCAGGAGCAGGAGTGCAGAGGAGCTGGTACTTAGTCCTGGTTAAGCAGGCACCGTGAGCCTGAGAAATGTCTTAAATTCTGTACTGGATAATATGTACATACAAAGATTGCCACACTAGCATTATTAATATGAGCAAGTAAGTGGTTGGTAACAAATATTTAACATTAGGAAAATGGTTAAATGAGTTAATGTACCCATATAATAGGATATCACACAACCATTAACAGCTGTGATGTAACAAAGTAGGTTAAGATGATTTAGTGAGTAAAACTGTATATGCAGTGATTTCTGTGATGACCTATGTTAAATATGGATTGAGAGAAAGATGCATTAGAAAGAGACCAAGCAATTAAAATACTAGTCATGATTGTGTAGATTGAGGTATTAATGGCTTTTTTCTTCTCTCTGCATTTCGTTTCAAAATTTTCTACCACGAGTATACAGGTATACAGACTTTTACATTAAGAGGACAAAGTAAGAGTAATGAGACAAAATGGTAGGAGGCGGGCATCCTTTTTTTTTTTTTTTGTATAACCAGGGATCGAACTCATGACCTTGCACTTGCCAGGCAGGCACTTGTGCTCCTGAGCTATCTCCCTGGCCCCAGACTGGCATCCTTTAGATCACAAATAAGTCCCTTTTCCCCTATACCTTGCCAAGTTATTGTGTTTGGCCTTGTAAAGCATCCTGAGAGATGAAGTGTCTTTTGAGAAACTGAAACAGGAGAGTAAGTGATTCAGCAAAGGTTATATGGTTAATAAAGTTAGCCAGACTAGAAGCGGACTTCTTGTATCTAATGCAATTCTTTTCTCTGTTTTGATGTCCTTTTAGAAGTGTTCTTGGTAAGTTACAATTTCAAGTCTCTGTAAGGCCTAGGCTGTATTACCTATGTTTATGTTCCTTTTAGCATCTACCCGTAGGTGTTTTGAGGAGAGTGGCTACTCAACAAACATTTTTTACTGAATCTTAATTAGCCAAAATGATTGAGGAAAAAGGAAATAAAAGTATAAGTCTTGATAAAAGAAAACTAAGATTATAACATCATCTTTGGAAGGCTTATGTAACTTTGCTACTCTCATCTCTATTTTTCCTTTTCTAACTTCCTTTCTGCTGTGGCTAGTTTGTTAACATTGCTGACTCTTTATTGACCTATCTTTCCTTGGGCTGTCATACAGGAGAATTATTTTTAGCACCTTTGCTATTTTCAGTATCCAAGAATCCTATATCACATAGGTTTATTTTGAAATTGGAAGAAGGTTATGAATTACTGACATATTAAGTCTTAGTATTTTTATGAATTATAATTATGTCATAATAAAATACATAAAGCTTAAGTTAAAAGCACTACAGTTATATTGAGGAAGTATCTGCTAAGTTTTTGAAAAGCCAACTCTATAACATTATCATCAAAGGGCTGGCGATATAGCTCAGTGGACTAAGTATTTGCTTAGGGAAGCACAAAGGCCAGGGTTCAATCCCTGGCATCGCATGCTGTGCTGGCCCCACTCTTGAGCAGCGATAGAGTCCAGACGTGGTAGTGCGCACCTGTAATCTCAGCACTTGGGAGGCAGAGAACAGGAGGATCACTATGAGTCTGAGCTGCATAGTGAGACCCTGCACACACTCACAAAAAAACATTATCATTAATACTAACCATAGTATTGGACAGTATAAAAATGTGGCAGGTACTGGTACCATTGTATCTATGAGCCTTAGGTTTCCTGAGCAATTAGTAGTTTTTATAATTTCTGTTACAAACAGAGAGCCTTCAGAATGAGACCACATGAGAGAGTGAAGAAAGATCTGTGGACTGACGAAATCAGTTCTAATTTTGATTTCTAGTCCTGGCTTAGTAGCTAGTTATATGATTGTCACTCCTTCCAATACTTTTTAGACAAAGAAAAGTTATAAAACTGTAAGTATGATTTTAAATATGTTATTAACCTTTCTGGAAGGGAGTAGGTTATCTAGGTGAAGTCTAAAATCACTTCTAGCTATAAAAATTTAAATTATAAAACATATTATTCTGAGTAGAAATAATTTAAGAATCATAGGTATTTGTCCCAGGATTCCAGAATACCTGGAACTGCATGCCAAAATGTCAAGTACATTAAGAAATGTGAATCATAGATCTTCAGTTTGAACTTCAGCTATTGGGATTTGTTTGAGAAGCTAACATCTATTGGATAGTACGAGAGCTTCTCATGAAAGCCCTTGGTGAGCCCGGGCAGCCCTCCTCCATTCTGTGGTGGGCACACTCCCTGAGAGCAGAAGGTGACCAGGGAAATACAGATTTGCCCAGCCTCGTAGAGCCAGAGTCGTGCTAGGGCCTCATTCGGGCCTCGTGCAGGCCAACATGCCTCATAGTACTGATGCTCAGGGGGAATAATGACCTCTGGTCTCCACCATCCCAGTTTCCCTGAGGCTGCAAGGGCCTCCTGTTCTCAACCTGCTGGGGAGGTTCCCTCCTCTCCTCCATTTTCCCACCTCACTTGCAGGAATGGATCAGGCAGACTCTGGAGGTAGCCAGGAGCTGGGTAAGGAGAACCAGCTCTTGTGAAGGAGGAAGACAAGAAAAAGAAAAGAAAAACTTGAGCAAGAGCAGGAAAATAGGAGGCTGGGGGTGGCAGACAGAATGTACTAAGGACTCAGTGTGAAAAGACTGGATGAAGGAGCAGTTGCCTGCCACGAGGAAAGATGTGGGGCTGGTGGCTCCACCTGGATGTGCATGCCCACTTTCCTCACAGGAACCCCTTAGCTACCTAGTCTGCTTCTGCAGCTTTCCTGTCTGCTGCAGAGCTCACTGTCCTGCAATAAACCTAACTTATGCCTACCTCGAAGCCTGCTGGACTTGAGACGGTAGGATAACATTGGCCTGATTTTATCACCCTCCTCATGTTTTTTCAAAATGTATTTCCAGAGTGTGTTCTAATCACCTTGTGTTTTGCACAGCTAAATTTAAAGTTCTTAAAATTTACAAACGGAACTGCTGGCCATGGTGGTACACACCTATAATTCCAGCACTCAAGAGGCCAGCCTAGAACAAATAGCAAGACACTGTCTCAAAAAAAAAAAAAAAAAAAAGAAGAAGAATAACAACAATAAAATTTATAAATGGAACTGATCTAATGTATGCATTTATGTAGCTTTGCATATCTTAGTTATTCTTTATTTATTTTTGAGAAAGATTCTCAGTATGTAGTTCAGGCTAGTGTTAAACTCACTACATAGCCCATGTTGGCCTCAAACTCAAACTCACAGCAATCTTCCTGCCTCAGCCTCCTGAGTATTAGGATTGCAAGTGTGCACCACTGTGCGCAGTCTGTGGCAATTCTAAAATCCTGTTTAGTTGTGTACTTCTGCAACTCCCGACCCTGTACCTGGGCAAGGCCATTCATTCCTGAACATGTCCCACTGCCTGAGCACTTTGAAAAGCACTGTGGAGGATTTGCAAGCCACAGTCCAGACCCTCAGCTTTTAGATGGCAAAACAAACCCAAAGCTTGTGATGATGACACCAAAAACGTCAGCACTAAATTACGTAATGCACGTGCTTTATGGAGGAACGTGACTGCGCCCTCCTTTCTTCTATGTGTAAACATCTCTGCTCACTGGTGCATTAGGATAATCCCTAATTGCATTTTATCTTTCAGTATGTGAAACAGAAACTTTTCATTCAGACTGTCTATATAGCCCGAGTATGTTCCTTTTCACTTTGCTGAGGTTACACAGGTTGAGTGTTCCTTATCAAGAATGCTTAGAGCTAGAGCGTTTCAGATTATGGTTGGGTTTTTTTTCCCTCCAAATTTTGGAATATTTGCATATATGTAACAAGGTTTCTTGGAGAGAGGAACCAAATCTAAGCAGGATTCTCATTTATGTTTATATATACCTTATGTCCATAGCCCGATGGAACTTTACACACATTTTTACTGTCCCTGTGCTTTACTGTGGCCCATTGCAAGGTCAAGTGTGTAACTCTCCACTTATGGCATATTGTGTTGACACGCACAAACTTTGGTCTTGTTGGTTTTGGTGCAGCAGATTTTACCTGTTTTTGTTTGTTTTGTTTTGTTTTAATTTGTTTTTAAACTTTATTTCCTTATGTTGTGGCCAGCTTAGCCTGCCCTGGGGGTGGGGCTAGTGCAGCATGTTGTGCCAGGAATTGAACCACAGTCCCTGCCGTTGCCTAACCTTGCCTAAGCAAGCCCTTTAGACCGCTGAGCCATCTCACCAGCCCCTATTTATTTACTTATTTACTGACTTATTTTACCTTGTATATACACTCCACCATTTGCATATGCACTATACCAGTGAGCTACAACCTGATCTCCCAGAAGTTTTTGATTTTGGAGCACTTAGGTTTTCTAATTTTTAGTGCCCCTGGTCTGTTTTCAACTACTGGAAAGGGTAGCTTCAATCCTGCATCTCCCCTTCCCCATGAGTCTGCCCTCCATCCTCAGCCCTCAGCATTCAACTGCTGTGTCTGTCTGATCACAGATAACATCCCCATTGCCAAGTCCATGCTTGGATTTATTGTCATCTATGATTGCTGCTCTCAGCCACTTACTCTTCCTGAAATTCTCTTCTTAGTTGCTATGGAACTAGCTTATCTGTTTATTTCTTTCGTGCTTCTATAATGACTCTTTTTCTCTCATCTTTCTAGATTCTTCTTTCTTTTACTATTGGTAAAATGACTTCATATATATGTGAAGTTCCTGATGGTGATGGCCAGAACTGTGAAGACCTATTCTGCAGGATTTATTCTTAAACCTGGTTCAAAATTAGCATAAATAGCTCACATTTCTAACCTTAGTTTCTGACGTTTTTACAGATGGGTAAAAACTTTCCCAGTGTCTGATCACTCATGCTATTCTAGTTCTCGAAGAGTTCTCCTTCTACAGTGATGATAGTAGTAACTCTTGATCTACTCTTAGGGCAGCAGCTTCTCCTCCTCCTCCTCCTCCAATCCCTTTGAGAACTGATTGTATTTGGGACAATACCTGAGCTGCAAAGGGTAAAAGGACATCATCTAATTACAAACTGACAACGGTAAAATATAAGCATTTTTACAGCAACATAAACCACACACTCAGAAATAGATTTGGGTCTAAAATAAATGACATTAATACCTAGTCATCTATGACTACTTTTAAAGTTTCATACAGATAATGAATTAGGCTAAATATACTATAATATTTGGTAAACTTCTAGGCCAGTATCCTTATAACATAACAAAGTACGATTTGATATCTCATAGAAGGAAGATTTGCAAGTAGATGTTTTAAAAATATGTAATCAACAGCTGCTCTAACAACATTTAGCTTTTGGAGGAGCCTTCCAGTCTCCAAAGGATAAAAGCAGAGCAGCATCAGTGTCATGTATACACAGAAGTCCTTACTCTAAAGCCTGTAAATATTTGCCTTCTTCACACTGCATGCAAAATTTGTGAATTATGTAGTGTACTTCCTGTCCACTGTCTTGTTAGCCTGTCGTGTTCTGCTCTGTTGATCAAATTCAAGTGGCTTTAGGCTTCTAATCAGAGGACCCAGAGTTGTAGTCTGTCAGAAGGAGACAGACAGCAAAACCTTTGCATAAGTTGAAGTGACACTTCAGTTGTCTTTGAGATGACTTCCCAGACAGATGACTTCCTGACTACTAATGGTGCAGGCAAAGATTCTGGTGCAGAAAGCAGTGGCTTAAGTGGTTCATTTGATGAACATGTGATATCCTGAAAAAACACACCACCTTCAAGCACAAAACCTGGTGGACCAAGTATAGTCAGTCTCCTTTCATAAATGTTTTCTCTTTTAGGCTCAGTCCTGCAGTTAAGAGGAGGACCCAGGGTTATATCGGCTCAATAATGTCTGTCTGAAGCCTTTTAGTATTCCTGGATAACTTAACAGTGGGTGTTTTTTTTTTTTTTTCTGTTGGAGAGCAGGTTTTCTTTCTTGTTCTCCAGCCTCTGGAGTGGCTGGGTCTTGCTGGTCTACATCTGATGCTGGTCGCAGGACAGCTTGGTGAAGTTAGTACTTACAAAACCCAGCCTCTTACCTGACCCATTTACAGGCCTCTTAGATATCCTGAAGGGACAGGAGCTTCACTTTGTATTTTTATATTCCCCATCACAGTGCCTACTCAACATGCACAGAATACTTATTACATGTTTCTTAAGTGAGATAAATAATGACTACAACTTACAGTGAACATTTTGCTATTTTATCACTTTGATTCTCATCTTAAAGAAATTGTGGCAATAACTATATAATTTTATTATATCTAAGGTCAGCATTTTTCCAGAGACACATATTTGGCATTAACACTAAAGAGAAAAATTAGACTTTGTGTATTAAACAGCTTTATTTTATAAAATGGAGTGAGTTAGTGGTAGCTGATAGAAAATAGTATCAGGCAAACAAGAAAATCTTGAAAGTACAGATGAATGTAACATCACAGCCACCAGAATAATAATTCTTATAACCAAGTATAGCATTAGTAACTGCCGGGCCCTGAGGGACTTCGAGGTATAAGTGTGAAAAGGAACAGGACTAAATTCTAGAAAGCTAAATGATGCTGGGAACTAGATTTACCTGCCAGATTTCTCCTGAATTCAGAAGGCAAACCACAAATCATTTAGATCCTAGTACAACCAAGTCCATTTGTGAAGTCTATGAATATGATGACTTTTAATGCAAAAAGTATGAAAATGTTTAACATTTATAACCAAACATCCAGTTGCCTTGTTTTAATTTGTGGGATGATTTTTAACTCTTAAGAACTGCAGAGTTACCAGGTTGAGTTCAGGGACCTCTGAGCCAAGACCTATCTGCAGTGTCCCTAGTGTTCTGACTTCTCTGACAGCACGTGTACTGTTTCAGTGATGGATGTTCTGATCTGAGAATGGAGTATAAGAGCCTTGAATGACCTTTAGGTGGTCTACCACTCAAACATTCTGTGGTGCTCATGGTCACTGCTTGGGAAGTCTATTTAGGGTTTCACAGAACACTAACTAGGAGTTAAGCCAAAGGCTGGGGATATGTGAAGTGCAACTCAAAACGACAGTGAATGCTCAAAAGGCATTACAGCAAAAACACCTTGCCAGTCCTCCAATTTGTGCCACTTTCTGAAACAGTGCTAGAGTCCTTTTTGGTGAATGTCTTTAGTTGCCCTGCCATCGCTGCCTTGATGTCCTGAATTAGTTCAAAATGTGTATCTCTCAGGGGCCAGGGAGATAGCTCAGTAGAATAAATGCTTTCCTGGCAAATGCAAGGTCCTGAGTTCAATCCCTGGTACTGTAAAAAATGAAAATAAAAATAAAAATTATCTTTCATGTTCATTCTAACTTTGCATGAGACCCAGAAGTCACGTTGTGCTAGGTGTAGTGAATAAAGTGGATGAGGACACACAATGACATTTTTATTTGACAGAAATTACCATAAATATTTTTTTTTTAAATGTGTGTAGTACAGGGTCCACAGTCTCACTACACAGCTCAGACTCTTAGTGATTCTCCTGTTTTCAGCTTCCCAAGTGCCGGGATTACAGGCGCACGCCACCTTGCCCAGTCTCATTCGTTGTCTCAGCGTGCTCTGGGGGCAGGGCTGGCACAGCAACCTACGGGCCAAATCCCCAGCCTGCTGCACTCTGCCTAAGCAGGCGCTTTAGTCCACTGAGATATCAGGCCTGTCCCATAAGCATTTTGTAATAAATCAGGACATCAAGGGAGCCATGAAAATGAACACACAAAAGAGGAGTTGCAGAACTGTTTCAGAAGGTGGCAAAATGATGGGATGAGTGTGTTAAAAACCAGAGGAAATGTTTTTGGGACATTAGTAGCAATGTGTTTATTACTATAATATACACTGTAATACATTTTAATTTTTCTTAAAACATTCATTATAGGTTTTAATTACACCTTGTAGCTCAGAGATAAGCACTTACCTAGCATGTGAAAGATCCTGGCTCATCTTCAGCAGTGAAAAGAAAAATTAAGCCTTGGCAGTCCTTTTAATGTTATACCTTAACTTTCAGAACTCCCCGTGCTATGTTATCAGTTGTCTGTATATTTTTAACAGATTCTATCTTCTGTGTTCTCTCTTTTTTTTTTTTTTTTTTTGAGTAGGAAAATTTATTGGAAAATAGGAACAGACAGGAGGGGTCCTACATGGCTTGCCCTTCTTCCAAGTTTTTTCACCCTTCCTTTTTTATTTCTTTTGGTAGTCCTGGAAATGGAACCCGGGAGCACTCTAGCACTGAGCTACATTTTCCTTTATTTTTATTTTGAGATGGGGTCTTACTAAAGACCCCAGCCTTGTGATTCTCTTGTGTTATCCTCTAGAAAAGCTAGGTTCTCAGGTGTGTGCCACCACATCTGCTTTGCCCTTAATAAGTTTAGGTGTAATAAAATTTCTTTGTTTCAGCCCTTTTCCTGGGTAAAATGAGTCTTTCAATAGTATGCCATTGCAAGTATTAAATATCACAGAAGTTGCCCTTATGAGCCGTTGTGTACAGTACTCTTTAATTTTTGTACCATCACCAGTCATAATTAAAACCACTTAATAACAATGCTAAAATAACATTTCAGTGATAAAATTGCTATGGGACGCTTTGGGATCCACAGACTTTTAGAGGAACTATTTGTTTTTATAACAGTTTAAATTCACTTCTATCATGTAGAAAGTTGTTCCCTCACACAAGAAAATTTTAAAGTATCTTCTACTTTCATAGCTTAGTAGTATAATGATACTTGAAGCTATTTGCTTTCAAATAATTTTTCTAACAGACTGAAGATATGGGCAGATGGAATTTATGTATTCTACTTCCCATTCACATGAGCATCTACATTAGGGCTCTACCTCTTCCCACACACCTGCTTAGTAATTATGTCCCTGTGCAATCAGAAAACTTTTTCTTTTGTAAAAAATTATGTGTTTATTTGGTACAGGATCTGACTACAAAGACACATCATGATCCTCCTGTCTCAGCCTCCCCAGCACTGCGATTATAAGTGTGCACCCCCACACCTGGTTTCAGTGGCCAGCACCTAGTGTCTGGGGTTCTGGGCATGTGGTAATGGGGATCAAACCCTGGTCCTTATGCTTGCCAGGTGCTTAGACCATTAAACTATCTCCCCAGCCCCAGAAAGGTTTTTCTAAGTGACTTAAGATAATCATTGTATTTAAAAAAGGATTTGATATACAATACTACTTAAATAAACAACAGGAGGAGGAAAAATAATGGTATCTTGAAAACTTTCTGTGCTCTGCGTCCCTTCTCTTTCCTTACCCCAGGCCATGAGAGGTTGGCTATCTCCCTTTCTTGTCCGCCTTGTTTATACTTTTGGCCATCTTTGGTCTTGTAGGCTTCTCTTGAGTGTGACTGTATGACGGAGCCAGGGAGAACAGCTAGGGTAGAGGCTTTGGTCTGCAGGATGCTTTCTGCCAGCTGGGCAGAATGTTATGAAAAAAGCAAGAGAACAAACAGAATGGAAGTAAGAACCTGCTATTCTCTAGATCTTGCAGTTAAGCTCAGAAGTAGCATAGCAGGGCTAAAGGTGTGCAAAAGGCACTGGGTTCAATCCTCTACACCCTCTTGCTCAAAACAAAAAATCAAAAATGTTCTAGTTATTCTGCGATTCTAGTCCCTTAACCTCATGGATGCTCAGTAAATATATATGGAATTCAAATGCATCTCATTTTATGGGAGGATAAATGGAGCACACCACCAAGTTATGTGTCGCTCAGGGTCATTCAGATAGCTAGCTACAGAGCTTCATAAACTCAAGCCCTCCAGTTGCATAATCAGTGTCTGTGCCATTAGAAAACATTAAATATCTTTTTTACAGTGTAAATATTTGTTTTTTTTTTTTTTTTAGTTCCCTGCGAAAAGTAAGTATGACATGTTGAGCTCAAGTATATCATTTCTACAGCCCATGGTAGTAGATCTGGTCATGAATGGCAGTGTAGGAGAAAGCATTTATATTTTTAGAGTCAGATCTGTATCTAAATTTTAGCACTTGAGCAAATAGTTCCTGATTTTTGTAGCCTAGGCTTTCCTATTTCAGTAAAGAGTCAGTAGTAGGTACCACATAGGACTGCTACAACACCTAAGTGAACTAAACCTAGGAAAAACTTACTTTGATGTATGGCACAAATCAATCTTGAGCAAATATTTGTGACGTGAATAATAAATGATAACTGTTGCTATATTTGATCTCCCTCACAGAGGGTCAACATGCTTTCTAAAAAGGTAAACCAGCTCATTTCTTTTTGTCTTACAAAATGCCTGCTTCAGATGCCTCACAGCCTTTTAAATTCTTTGAATTCCAGATTAATCCATGGAGGACAGTTGCTAAATGGACTGGCAGGCCCAACCGTGATGAACGCAGCACCATTCCTCTCCACGACATGGTTTTCTGCAGATGAGCGGGCCACTGCCACTGCGATAGCATCCATGCTCAGTTACCTCGGTGGAGCGTGCGCATTTTTGGTTGGGCCACTTGTTGTTCCAGCTCCCAATGGGACGTCGCCCCTCCTTGCTGCAGAGAGTAACAGGGCTCATATTAAAGATCGCATTGAGACTGTGTTGTATGCAGGTAACTACAAGGTTTTATTCTTCTTGTTATACTTTTTTATCCCAGTTATCTTCACTCTACCTTTTTTATATCAGATTACTAAATATGAAATAAGGACTGACATTTGCCCCATGCACACACTGTACTGTCTTTGTTGTGTGATATGGAGCTGCTTCCTAGAAAGTTACAGAATTTAAAATGTCTTCTTACACAATGGGTTATTTCTTAGTGTGACTCTTTTTATCCATTTATAATGAAGCTCTGGGTAGCATATATTCTAGTGTCTTCTCCAGATAGCATACCAGTATATAAGTTAAACATGATTGATCGTAAACATCTATCAAACATCTATTGATAAGCTTTCAGCCCATTTTTTCCCGTTATGGTTTTTCTATTACTAGCCATGTCCTCTAACCTTACTGACATTGAGTACTTATGGTTCATTCTTCTACTTCCTGTCTTCTGTATGGTAAGTGTGCTAATCAGGCATACTTCCCTTTCCAAAGTGTTCTTTTATATCCTTTATATTTCTAGAGCAAAGCCCTGGCTTCACTCACCATATTACCATATTCTACATATATTAAATACATCCTCTCCCCTCGTGTGCCTGTTTTTTCTCTATAGGGACAGCACTTTTTATAAGTGTTTACTAAATATTACACACTGTACCATGCTCTGGGAATCACTAAAATCAATACTGAGATGATTACAACACAAATAGGAATATACAGAGGTAGGTAGACCTAACATGCCCAAGTTTGGGTAGAAACTGAAGAATTAGGGAAGGCTTCACCAAAAACGTAAACAAAGTTAAGAATTTTATGGGAGTTCACTAAGCGTTCAGGTGGGTTAGGATCTTTTGGAGGGAGCGACCACCGCAGAAGCAGGGAGGGTGTGAGAGAACTCAGTATGTTCTAGACTTTGCCCATAGTGTGATAGTTGAAGCAGCATGTGTTTGCGTGTCAGTACAAGTAGACAAGATAAGGCTAGAAAGATAAGGAACCAAGTTATGCTGAACTTTGTCTTATTCTTTCTTTTTTTTTTTTTTGGCAGAACCAGGGATTGAACTCAGGCCCTTGTGCTTGTCAGGCAAGAGCTTATTCTACTGAACTATCTCCCCAGCCCCTATTTATTCATTTTTTAATTTAAAAAACTTTGCATTTTTTGAAACAAGGTCTTGCTATGTAGTTTAGGGGCTCTGAACTCAACCTGCAGCCCAAAATTGTCTCAAACTCAAAGTAATTGCTCTGCCTCAGCCTCCCAAGTACCATGGTTATAGTCATGTACTGCTGTGCCTGACCTGGGCTCCTATGTGCCTGTGACCGTGCTGACACTGAAGTGCTTCCTGCCCTGAAGCATGAAGACAGCAGTTGCAGAGCAGAGGGATAGGTGCTAGTAGAGGGCCTGAAGTAGCGCTGGAAGCTCAGAGGAAAATCACCAAGCACAGATTTTAATGGTGAAATAGAGCTTCCCAGAGATACAACACCAGAGTTAGAACCTGAGGGGTGAGAAAGAGGTAACCAACACAGTGGAGAGCAAGAAGAATTAAAAGGAGAGGGACAGCTTTGGAGAAGCAGGCCAGGAAAGAAAAAGAACTGAAAAATCTAGAGCGGCTTAGACCTCATGAGAGTAGAGATGTGAGGGAGACAGAGAGAGAAGCCAGGGCTTGTAGTTCCTCTAACCAGGCCTAAAGGGTGTGCAGTTCAGCTGCTATCATCCTCTGAAGCTTATGTCAGAGTCACATGGTGAGATTTACGTTTCAAAGTGTGCTTTAGAGGGAATAAAACAAAGCAGGAGCTGTACCAGGAAGCAAAGTACTTAACCCTCTGCAAAAAAAAGCTAAAAAAAGAAATTTATAGATTTCTAATTCTGAAAGACAAGACTGTTAACATTCTCCTTCGTGTTTTCATTTTCTTTCATGTAGTTGGTGTAGTGATCCTCCTGTTTTCAGCCTCCCTAGTGCTGGGATTACAGGTGTGCACTACCACACCTGGACTCTATCACTGGCTCAGCGTGCCTGGGGGTGAGGCTGGCACGGCATTCAGTGCCAGGGATTGAACCCTGGCCCCTACACTTTCCTAAGGAAGCACTTAGTCTGCTGAGCTATCTCGCCGGCTCTTAGAAATCTAAAATTTTTTTTTAAGTTTTTCTTTATTTTATTTATTTATTTATTTATTTATTTATTTATTTATTTATTTATTTATTTATTTATTTATTGTGGCTGGCTCAGCCTGCCCTGGGGATGGCGCTAGTGCTGGGGATCAAACCATGGTCCCTGCAATTGCGTAAGCTTTCCTAAGCAGGTGCTTTAGACCGCTGAACCATCTTGCCAGCCTGAAATCTAAATTTCTAATTGCTTAAATAAAATCACCTATGCTTGTGTCTTAAAAGAATATTGTTCCATTTACTGAGAATAGATCCATAGAATTATCTAGTACATAATTCTAGTTGATTATTTCATCTTCCTCTCCCTCCTATAGAAATCACTAAATCCAATCCCTTTATTGCCCCAGAGAGAATTAAGGATTCACCCAAACTGCAAGGTATTATAGTTAACAGCAAGTCCTGTCTGTACCCCAAGTTTCCCGACTTTGCTGTTACTGCTGTGCTTTTCTGTTAAATTGGGCACAGTTTACAAAAGCTGGTACTTAACAAACACCAGCAGCACTGTGGAGGGAAAGATGGAGAATCCTGGATACTTTCACTTCTATCTTTCTTGTTATTGTTTTGTTTTAATTTTTAAATCATTTATTTGTTTGTTTATTTATTTGTTTGGTACAGGATCTCACAACGCAGCTCAGAGTCATAGTGTTTCTCCTGTCTCAACTCCTCCAGCTCTGGGATTGCAGGTGTGCACCACCATGCCTGGTTTTGGTGGCTGGCATGGTTTGCTCAGGGTTCTGGAGCCAGTACTGGGGATTGAACCTGGGTCCTTGTGTTTGCCAAGCAGGAGCTTGGTCCACCGAGCTATCTCCCACCCTGTCCCCCCCCCCACACACACACACCTGGTTTTTGTTTGTTTTAGTTTAGGAATTATTATAATATTAATGTAGATTGCTGACAGTTCAATTTTTGAATTTTTATTTTAAAGAGTAAAAAATAATGAAAAAATTAGAAACAATACAGAATTTCAACAAGCAAGATGATATAAATTCAACAAAAGTCCATTTTTTCTGACTACTTAATATCTTCTATTATCTAATAATTTTGTGTTTAAATTTGCCGTCTCTTGTTTCTTACTTTCTATGCTTTCTGGTCTTGTTCAACTTCCTTGTACAGATCTGATCTGTCCTGCCTGCTGTTGATCAAGGTTTCAGTGCTCGTCTTAGCAAGTTCCTTACATATTCTCTCTTTCCAACTTCTATTAGACAATAATGCTACTCCTGCTTCAGAACCTCTTTCACAGTAAAGCACTGTTGGGTTTTATTGTGCTTTTACCATAGAATAGCTGGTAGTTTACTGTCTCAGTCTTTTTTGTGCATGTGTACCACCACCGTGCTTCTGTGTTTATGGCATGACTTCTTACCCGAAGCCTGCTGAAATTCCTACCTGTGTGTGTCCATCTTTCTTACTAGGCTGCAGGAAAGGCTGCCTAGACACTGTATTTTGCCTGATGCTCAGTGAATATTTGTTCAATAAATACTGGAAATATTGAACTTTTCATGTTACAAGTTAATACTTAACTTTAGTTTTTGTTTTTGTCTTTTCAGAATTTGGAGTTGTCTGTTTAATATTCTCTGCAACACTAGCTTATTTCCCACCCCGGCCTCCTCTCCCTCCCAGTGTGGCTGCAGCTAGCCAGCGGCTGAGTTACCCGCGCAGCTTTTGCAGATTATTGAGGTAAATATATTTAGAGTCATTGAATGTTTAAGAGTTTAGTATAATTCGTGTGTGTGTGTGTGTGTGTGTGTGTGTGTGTGTGTGTGACAGAGAGAGAGAGAAGGGGGAAAGAGAGAAGGAGGGAGAGGGAAAAAGAGAGGGAGGCAAGAGAAAGAACTGAACTGAACCTAGAACATTCGATTGCAGGGTTTTTGTTTGTTTGTTTTGTTTTGTTTTGTTGAGGAAGGGTCTCGCTGTGCAGTTCAGGCTGGCCTTGAGCTCACTTTTGTAGCCCAGGCTGGTTTCTAACTCACACTGATCCTCCTGCCTCAGCCTCCCAGGTGCTGGGATTACAGGCTTGCACCACCACGCCCAACAGAAGAGAAGCTTTTTTTTTTCAGAACCAGTGATAGAACTCAGGACCTCTCGCTTACCAGGCACGCTGAGCTTGCTGAGCTATCTCCCTGACCCCCGAACCTAGGACATTTGCACTGAGCTTTAGTTTTTATTTTGAGGCAGGTTCTTACTAATTACTCAGGCTAGATTGGACTCCCAATCCTACTACCCCAGGCCCCTAGAGTACCAAGGTTGTGGACATGTATCCCCAGGTTAATTTCATATTTTTAAAAAAGAATTTGAAATAATAACTTTTTAGTAATCATTAATCAGTTTGTAGGCTATCTCAGTTGCTCTTCTCTTGTTGCTGGAACAAATACCCGACAACCAAAATGAAAGAAAGAAAGATTTATTCAGCTCACAGTCACTGGAGGTTTCAGTCCATACTCAGCTGGCTCCAAGGCAGAGTGGCATATGGCAGAGAGCATCCAGTTCATGGTGGTAGAACAGCAACAATTGCAACAGGCCAACAACAGTAACAGAAGTCTGTTTCTCTGTCTCTCTTATATTACATTCAGGTTATCTGCCTCAGGCTATCTACCTCAAGCCATACCCATAATCCTAGCAGTACTAAAACCTATAATCTCATCCTTGGATTACCCATAATCCCAGTGGATCATGAGTCAATCACAAACTCTTAAAAGTCCCCACCCCATGACTTACATGAGGCTTTGTGGGGACAACTAGACACAAACCATAACATGCGCACAGGGGCTGTGGATCTCCAGGGCTGCTGTGGCGGCCCTGCCCCTGGGGCACACTGAGACTGCAATTGAGACTGGGTGTGGGGGCGCATGCCTGTAATCCCAGCTCTTGGGAGACTGTAAACAGATGGATCACTATGAGTCTGGTCTAGTAGTGAGATCCTGAATACCCTGTAGACCCTTCCCTAAAATATGAAAAAGAAAAAAATCAGGTTGTAAATAGTTGATAAAATTCTAATTAAATATTTGTATTACCTGAAATACTGAAAAAAAATCACTCAAACAAAACCATTATAACTTTTGTCTTATCTGTGTACCAACTAAATTATCAAACTTTTAATTTCCTTAAATGATTTGTTTTATTAAAAAGCTTGTATCAGGGCCGGGGAGATAGCTCAGTAGAATAAACGCTTGCCTGGCAAGCACAGGGTTCTGAGTTCAATCCCTGGTACAGGGAAAAAAAAAAAAAAAACTTGTATCAAAAAATACTGTATGTGAAGTTAGGAGTTTTACGTGTTTATATTTTTTCTAATATGGAGATGATTTTGTCCATTATTAATGCATACTAAAATAAGCAGGTGCTATGTAGTGTGTGAATAAAATAACTTATATCACTTAAAATGATCTCATGTAACACTAGTAGGTTCACATTATGAGAAACTTTAATGTAGCATTTTATTAGTTTAACTTAGTTTAACTGTAGTTCAGTCTACCCTCAAAGGTTTCAATGCCCCAGTACTAAATCTGATTCTTTGGAAGTATAGAGCATCACAGTTAATTATGACTGGCAGTTGGGCTACTTGAATTTATCTTTTGGATTTTTTTCCCAGCTACCTGTAATGAGTTTTTATTGATTCATCAGTAGCTGTCTCTAGTTGGTTATTCTCCCCCTCAAGATAGAAAATTACTTGTAGT